>JAUCMX010000004.1:13187887-13190950 GCA_033459395.1 Hemibagrus guttatus
CCAGCTATCTAATAACATATATGTTTATAAAATGTATGTGTAAACATTATTGCTATTACTGTTTGAGAGAGATTTATTTTAAGCGTCTTTATTACCATACTTCACTCCAGATAATAGCTACTGTATATTATTATAGTTCTATATTCAGCTACATGATGTCTTGAGAAATATGGAGATAGGGAAAAGATGAGTACAGTGTAATCGATATATATAAATACATGAGTCTGAATTCACTCTGTCTCCATTTGCTGACACTGAGTGGTGTGGATGTGCTTCGATTTAATTGTAATTGCATGTGTGTAACATTCAACATGAGTACGTTTTTTCACTGTGTGCTTCCTTACTCTTACTATTAAGTAGTTTGCTTTTAGCTACATAACTGTCCTAAGTAGCAACACTTTTACTATAATGAGACTTTCTCAGTGCTGTGATATGACTGTAGTAGTAGTAGCAGTGCATATTGATGTTCAGACCCTCTTGATTCCTGCATGCCCCCAGCTCTACCCTCACCCACAATGTAGCATGCACAGCCTGCTATAGGGAGCCACTGAGGGATGAAGGGACACACCAAGGTGCCATGCACATAATGCAGAGGCTAGAGAGAGCAAGAGAGAGAGAGAGAGGGAGAATGAAAGAGAGCAGAAGGCCTGGGCCATGCTCGACAGGAGGGAAGGAGGGAGTGAAAGGAGAGAAATGGAGGGAGAAAAGAAACCACAGGAGAGCTAAAGAGAGAGAGAGAGATAGAGAGAGGGAGAAGGAGGACAAGATGAGGGGGGTATGGCTCTGTAGAGCGCCACTACGGCTCTTATACATCAGAGACATCTACAATCTAATTTGAGCTTAATTTGAAGATCCATAAATTTCACTGTATTGATCAGTTCCATATCTGGCATATCTGTACAATAAAAATGACTTTTTGTGAAGAGAAAGTACATACTTTTGAGTTTGGTGTAAAAGAGCAAAGTATCAGAACATACTGACATGTCATGTAACGGAATAGTACATAGTTACTCTAGTTATTCACAATGTCCCCATACAAGCTCCTCACTGCATTTCGGCTTTTCTTCACTCACTGTTCCTTATATCATTTCTACTAAATAATTTCACTTACCAGTCACCTGATATATATATATATATATATATATATATATATATATATATATATATATATATATATATTTTTTTTTTTTTTTTTTTTTTTTTATTTTTTTTCTCGCATTTTATTAACATCTCTCCAAAATGTGCGAAGTAAGCCATCAAAGAACTCCTCCTCCCTCATGCAAGCAGTTGTGGGCAGTATTAACTAAAAAAGTGGCCACGAATGCACGGTTCAAAAATCTACCAGAAATAGTAGACGATCCGGGTACTTCTGGGGTTCTCGTTTAAACATATTATGATTTGGGAATACAATGATTCTGATCTCGGATCCTATTTAGGACGAATAGTACGCAATCTGGAATGATACGCTTCTGTCAAATGAATAAATAAGCACCACGATCAAACTTGGATGCTTTCTTAATCTAATTCTCTTATTCATTCATTTCCAATAGTGGTTTATCATTTTATTTCTTTGTTTTCTGTATGTGTAATACTATTTTATTACATTTTATAGGTGTGTCAGATGACACAGATTCCTAACAACCTTTTCCTTGTGTTAGAAAGAGTGTGAGTGCTGATCTGTCACCGAGTCTAGTACTGCTAATACATTTTGGTGTCAAAAAATGAAAAGAAGATTACAAAAAATATGAGATGAATATTGGATGTTGGACACACATACACACACACAAACACACACACACACACACACACACACACACACACATCCTCACACAGAGCTTCAGTGAAATTTATTGTCTTTGATTCTGTGTCTTTTCTTGGTGTCTGTTGCCTGAATGCATTTTAAGAGTTTCAGTGCGACTGATTAAAAAGAATGGAATAGAATTTCGAAAAGAAAGCTGTATTATCGCGGGACCAGGAGACAAAATACTGGACTTCGGAGTGTAGAAATTTGTCAGAAGGGAGCAGATAAGAGCTGCTTCTTTCATAGCATCTCAGCTTCCAGCGTTCAGGAATTTCCTTTTCTTTTCTTTGCTTCAAATCCTCTACAATGTTCACTTTGACACATTATGACCACATATTAAAAATATTTTAATTGAATATTCCTTGAAACATGGCATATTTTACATATTTGGCACATATTTTGCTGGCTCTGTACTGCTTCACCTGCACAAAAAATCATTTTTTGTTCTTCCTGGTGCTTGAGAAAGACAGAAGGACACAGAGAGGGGGGGAAAGAGAAGGACAGCATGGAGGGAAGCTGTCAGAGGGGTGCAGGCATCCAAGGGAACACGCTGTTCCTCATTACTGCTGCTTTTCATAAAGGGACTGGTGACAGCTCTATTCTGCAACACGTAGGGTCAGCTGGGTCACGCCGGGCGTCCAGGTCACATTCCCACATACCAGTCTGCGCTCACACTAATAGAGGGTGTCACACACACTTGTTACCACACTTTCTGATACTTTTTATGTCTATCTTGTTAGGCCAATTAATAACACTAACAAGCCCAGCTTACTTTTACCAATTTAATCCAAAATAAGGAGCGGTATTAATCTTCCAATCTGCCTATTTAAACAGACAAGGCTAATTACGCTATTCTCTGCCAGGAACACTCTCACTAAATAAATAAATAAATAAAATAGCAGTCACACAACACTTAGTTTTGCTGAGCAGATGATTAAATTGGCTCATGCTCAGGCTTTTTGGCCTGAGATGATTGATTATATTTGACCAGCAGCCTCCGCTGCTTGAGTTTTACATTGTAACTGGTGCTGCTGCCATTGAACCAGCGAATCACCTGACTTCTTCCGCCCACACAGTGGACAAAAGAAAGCGCCCTGGCCAAAAACTAACAAACGGTGGCTTTTTTTTAATACTGGACAAACACACAACATCACACCCACACAATCGCTTAATGAGACTATTGACTGAAGACATTAACCTGAGCAGACAATTTCACAACACCGACTCCTATAATAAATCAGGCCTCGGTCTGAGCCACAGTC
>JAUCMX010000004.1:13191450-13201450 GCA_033459395.1 Hemibagrus guttatus
AGGACAAGCATATTCGCTCATGGATTTGCTGTCAATGGAGAAAAATGGTGATAATTAGTGAGCACTGACTCATCATTGCTTTTTTTTACACTCCAACATTGCATTATTGGTTTTCTGAGAGTTGGTTGATTATTGGTGGTTATAATGTCGATGCTAGAGCTGAGCGGATGCGAGAGGATTGGTTAAAAAGCAAATACCAGACATGAAATGTGAAGTCTACATTCAATAGAAGTAAACGTTTGAACTGAGTTTTTTTTTTTTCAACTATTAATATGTAAACACTATTTAACAATATTTGTAAGAAATCTGTGAAAACTAATATACAAAATGTCTTGTATAATTGAATAACTGAAATGTCTTTGCCTTCATTTTGTGTGTATCGTTTTGGGTGTACAAGCATGCGCTGTACATACAACATTGAACATAAAGAAAAGCTCAATAAGAAATTTTTAGTGACTTAAGAAATGTTTGTGACGTTTAATTTTATTCAGACTGTCACTTCAAAGCTCCAGAATTCCTGCTTTGGTTCAGAGCTCAGGTTATTACCTGTCTGGAGCTTCACATTTTCTCTCAGTGTCTATATGGTTTCTTATGAGTTCTTTGGTTACCTTCAACCTTCCGATGCTATATTACCCCTAAGTGTGTGTGTGTGTGTGTGTGTGTGTGTGTGTGTGTATGCGCACTGTTGCCCTTGGATCCACTGATATCCCATCAAAGGAGTATTCGTGCCTCATACCCAGTGTTCACTGGATAGTTCAGGATCTATAATCAAAATAAATTGTTAATTGAAAATAAATGAGACCCATTAGAATATGAATCTTTAATCTTGTTTAATTTTCTTCTTAAACACAAAAAAAAAAAACGTTCAAAAACATTTGGCTGGCAGTGTAGTACAAACACATACACTAAAAGGAACTACACGGTCAGTCTGACTGCTGAGATGCTGGAAGGCTGTAAGCAAAGCTGCTTATGGCATAACCTTGGACCTTCTCTCCTCCACACCCTGGGGGTTAACAGGGCCTGAGTTCCTGCCCTGGGCAGCCTGCAGGGTGGGGGCAGGGGGCAGATGGGGAGAGGGGTCAGCTGCACATGGCCACAGAGGAATAGAGAGATGCTGAGAGAGGGAGATAGGGAGAGAGTGGGCGGTTAACAGCCGGAGCCCAACCGTGGCCGGTCTTGGGGCACTGGAGCGGAGCAGCGAATGTTCTCCATTTGATCTGAGCTTTTTTTCCAAGCACTCCTTGGGGAACCAGTGCTCCAGATTCCTCCTCCTGTAGAGATTCCCCCCAGACTCGGCCCACACTGCACGCACACCCAATCGTGTGCACGTGTTACACCCACCCACACGATGATATATCGCACAAATATACACTCACAGACATCTTAATAAGTATGTACAAGAAGACACTAAATTCCATCAGATGTAAACACACAGATAGCAATGAGGCAAGCAGAATCCCATTCGTTACACACTATCAAATTTAACATTCAGTCCATGCATCTAGTAAATCTCAATATCTCTCTCTCTCTCTCACCACAAATGGTGAAGAGCAGTAACTGAGCACTAGACAGGGTTAAAGCTCTCAGTGCAGTGGGAGCCCAAATGGTCATAAAATACTGTCACACATTAAAGCAGGAATGGAAGAAGAAAAAAGAAATATATGACAGAGAAAGAAGACATGAGAGAAACAGATCACGTATCACACACATTATGGGATTTCAGGCTATAATCCTATAGCTCATGTAATATTGTTAGGAATTGTATTTCATTTTGTGTGCATGTTTGCTTTTGGAGAATATCACCACACTGACTGCCAAGTGATCACAACAATAATTCTAAAGCAAAAGAGAGTTTATGTTGGTGCTGTGTTATTGGCCAGGCTCACCATAGTGCCAAGGGAGCCAAAACCATGACCCTTCTCATAAAATATGACAAAAATGGCCTCCAATCTTATCCGCACAAACTCTCACTCACAAAATGGTGTGTTTGTCCCCTATCTGATGTGGTTGTGGTTCAGTGTGTGGCTCTCCCTCACTAGGCAGCCTCCCTGTGGTATGTAGAGAACGTAAAAGGATTCGCCAGTGAGTGTTTTTTTAATTTACCGCTCTTTTCAATAATAATAATAATAAAACCTGAATCTTGTGTGTGTGTGTGTGCATGTGTATCTGTTTGGGAAGAGGAGAGGGGGGAGAACGATGCAGGCAGAGATGTGATCCCCTAGCCACTTCTCTGGATTATTCCGCAATCTCCAGCACTCCCCCCCATGGGAAGCTCTGTTTTATCATTTCATTTTGTTTCTCTCCTTCTTTTTCCCCCCTCTGCTAAGCAACACGTAGCTTGCTGACGGCTGGGGAGCAGGCGGCGTGTCTCATATTCAGGGCCTTGATTTCATTACTCCACCGCCAGACAGGCAAACGGGGTGGGGAAGAGAGGAGGCCTGTGTCACGCCATATTATTTCCCACCAGAAACACATTCCCGCTATTCGCCGGCTTCACCAGGGCCGCTGACGCTCCGCACGACTGCTTTCACGTCATGTCCATGACTAAATGGCTTTTCAATCAAAGCCTGATTGAATGTTTTATATAAAGGGGAAAAAATTCTTTTAAAAAAAATCTTGCTGTTAGGCCATCAAATTGCACTCGCTTCTCTCTCTTTCTGTCTCTCTCTCTTATACCCCCTCCATGCATGCTTTCTCCTCGTTAAGGAGAGGCCCTTGATTAATCTGCGAGGAAGCAGATGCCCCTGCAGGGCCGCTTTCAGCGTTTCATTAATTACCGCGATTGTAATAACGGGCATTGTGTTTGTGTACAGCGTGTTAGCTTTAAAACACCACTCTCCTATGGGACAACACTGACTCCAGAGCAGCCGAGAGCAGCCACTCCACACATGCACATGACACACGACACACACGCACACACACCTCTCCAGTGGAGAAGCCACTGCGAACTATTACACTGACATGTTGACACAAATGGTGGAGAGAGATAAGAGTCAGGCTGGAATAGGAGATGCAGTCTGACTGAGACAGCAGGCTTAAGCGCAGACACACACACCGTCTACATTCACTGACTGTAATGGCTTAAGATGAACATGGCAGCCCCTGTAGTGAGAGTGTGTTGAGAGAGGCATGCTCTCGGAACAGTTCCTGAAACACACACTCAGTCAGACAGACTGACTGACGACGAATGGTTTTGTGCTGTAGTTTGTAAAATGTAAATCTTATATTATATATTATATACATATATATATATATATATATATATATATATATATATATATATATATATATATATATATATATATATATATATACATACAATCCAGCTATTTATATAATCGGCAAAGATAATTCTTCATTTTAGTCATTAGGACTTCCTGAATCTGAACCCAAACCCTCTGTATTAACATGTAGATTTGAGACAATTTTATCACATGAATAGTGCCTTAACTAGTAATTGCTAATTGCAGCGACTGTGATTAAAGTTGACCTTATTTTTCTTGGTTTTAAATTATTGCCATATCTTGTAAGGAAACATGCTTCAAATTTCAAATCCACTAAATTCATATCACTAATCAATTAGGCTCTCAAGTACAATTAAATAATTATAGCTGTTTCTCAGTAGTTGATCTCAGTAATCTTGTCACAAACCCCATGTCAGTAAACAAGGTCTCTATAACAAATTTAACAGGCTACATTTTTGTTTTTTTGTTCTGACCTTTTGTTTTTTTTTGGTATGAGTTTAGATATCAGAAATAATACTGGAATGCCACAGGGGAGCTGAGGAGATGTGTGTGTACCTGCAGGACAGTGGTTAGTGCGGTGCTCCGTCAGGTCAGCCAGGCACTCAAAGTCCTGTTGGCAGTTATCACAGGTGAAGATGGATTCGTCGTCCAGATCCTCCTCTCCCACTCGCTCGTCGTGACTGGTCACGCTGTGCTCGCCATCTTCACCGCCGGCCCGTTCTTTCCCGTCAAAGTCTCGCTCGGGCACGGCTGCATCTGCACCTATACACGCAAGCACACAGCAGAAAGACAGAACATCGCCGCATTAGCACCACCAATTTTTGGGCTCTGGATAATCTGATACTAATAGGAACCAAACAGAACACAGTGTTCTAGCTGATTTTCCACCAGCTTCAAAGACAACTGGAATGGTGACAACACTAGGAATGAATCCCTCATGGAAAAAAATACTTGGATATTTGGATTAAAAAGGCTTGCTGACGTTATTAAAGCAAATCTAACGCACACCACATGATCGCAAAACTGAATGAAATAGTTTGTCTGTCTGTTCGTGCATGAAGGATTTTTAGGAAATTGAATGTATGTCAGTTGCAAATTTTGTACGATGTATTTTTCATGCTGCATTAGTGTTTATGCCACAGCATGTATAACCAATCATCCATATACCCAAATAACCGTAATCCTGGTTGATAAAAAAACTCCAAGTGTGTGAGCAGGTATATCCTACTGAAAACAAGAAAAACGAACCAACAACAAAAAAAAATTTGACACACATTTGCTCATTACGCCAATATCCAACATTGTCATTACGCCAACATCACTCTACTTTGTTGACAATTGAAGATTTCTGTCTGTTTTTGATGCATTATTAAAAACAAAATGTTTCGTGTAGGTTGTGAAATGAAAAAGCACAGCACTATACAAGACTAGTTTTGTGTTTTATGCTAACATCATGATGCATTAAACATACTGCAGGAATGTCTTGTAACATCATGATGTATTTTTTGTCACAGTGCCCACAAGTACATCATGGCATAACATCACGGATTGGCATTGTGGCAACAGCGAATACTGCAGACTCGACTCAGGCCTGTGTGCCACAAACTTGCTCATAGCGCCGATATCCACCAGCCCAATCCTCCTTCTGCCATTGTGGCTCTATTTTCACACCTTATTATCACATTAAACGCTGTGCTCTGAAAGGACTGCACCGGAGACCATGAGGACAGCAGCAAAACAAAAAGAAAAAGAATAGAGAGATGTAAAGAAGTGGAGAAAAGGGGAAATGGTAAAGAGACATGATAAAATGAGTGAAGGAGGGTGGACCAAAATAAATAAAGGAGAGAGAGAGAGAGAGAGAGAGAGAGAGAGAGAGAGAGAGAGAGAGAGTACTAAGGAATAACATGAGAAATAACGTGAGGGAACATGAGGGTAGAGGGAAAAGAAGAGCAGAGGGAGGGAGGAATGGAGAAAGGGAGGAGGGCATCTCTCCGGCTCCCCTGGGCTTAACATCCTGTCTAATCATCCTGGACTTGTGCAATCAGAGGAAAAGCAGGAGGTGGCCATTCCTGCTCTTTGCCACACTGTGATCAGCAGCTCTAATTTGCCCGGGCACTGCTCTACACTACGGCGCTAATCGCTAATGGAGCCTGGAGTTCAGGACCAGACCCAGTGGCTTACTTTGGGCTCCAGCCCAGATTGGACTGCTTTTGCTAGAGGAAGGAGGGGAGTGAGAGGTGGGATGGGGGTCTGGAGAGGTGTTATGAGTGAGGAGAGTATTGAGGTGCTCTAGTTTCTCTCTTTCCATCCATCCGGTGGGGGTGAAGGTAGCGTTTGGATGTTTGGTGTGTGTGTGTGTGTGTGTGTTCAGGGTGGGGGTATGTGGAATGGCCATCTGTCCAGTCGTGAGAATGCCGTCTGGACAGGGAGGAGAGAGGCCCCTAACTGACACTACACTGATAGTGGTCCTGGGCTGCTGTTTTATACTCTATACCCAAAACACACACACACACACACACACACACACACACAACACACACACACACACACACACACACACACACACACACACACACACACATACACAGGGTGCATTAACTGTACTATTTCATCCATGACAGGTTCTAATCTCTAAAAAAATGGTTAGTAATTCATTCGCACTCCATCCCTCTCCTTGTTTAATCTCACACACACACACACACACACTCCATCGTTCCCCCAGGTACCCTGATGCCAGAGGTATGGGCACTGCCAACCGAGGCACATGCCAGCACAACCTGCTACCATGGCAACAAGGGAGGAGCCAGATGGGACCTTGCTCTGGCCCTCTTTACCTCTCCTCCTCTCCTCCCTCCATCTTTTTCGTTCGAAATGAGCCTGGCTCGTACGACTTCCACACCGCAGGACAGCAGGCGGGATATAAAAGCTCCTGGCACATCGCTCTGAACCATACACACCTCCAGTAAATGCTACACTTGCTTACTTGCTTTCTATTCTCTTGTCTTCTATTCTCCGGTTTACCTCCATTTTCCTGCCTGCCGTCTTCCCCCCGTCCTCTCCAGTAAGAATTCCTCCTCTCTGGAGGGGGAGGTGGTCTCATGAGGGGGTCTCCACAACACACTCCATTTAGACTGCCATTACAGCTTTCTCTCTCTCTCTCTCCCTCTCTTTTTCTAACTGTCTCTATCTGTCTCTCCCTGTGTGCACTGGATTGATATACATGTGTCGTGCACCCCAGCTGCACACTCGCTAGCTCCAGCCGCGGCCTTGATATGAACACACACACACACACACACATCTTGTCCCTCAGTCTATAGGAGGCAGAGAAAGCTGCTGAAATGATATCTGTGTGGATCCGTGTGAAAGACTAGATAGAGAACCAGGTGAAGGTAAAATGTATTGTGTAAATTTAAACAAGGAAATAAAAGTCTATTCAAATCTATTCATTATATAGCATGTGATTGTAGTAAACATAGTTTAGCTGGATTTTTCAGAGATGCAGGTTTTCAGATATAAGTGAGTGGTGGAACAGGAGAGCCAGATGAATTCATGGCTCAGTGAAAGCAGAGGCATATCAATGGTTATGACACTGGACTTCTGATCAGACGTTGTGAGTTCGCATCCAAGAACCATCAAGCTGCTACTCCTAGGCCCTTGAGCAAGGCCCTTAATCTTCAACCACTCAGTTGTATAAATGAAATAAATGTAAGTCGCTATGGATAAGAGTGTCTACTATATATAAATACATGAAGAGACAAATGATTTCTAGACAGCCATTCAAGACAAACAAGATGTCTTTATGTCTGCGGATATGTTCTTGGAGCCTTCTCATAGACAGATCATCATTATCCACCTACATGCATGCATGCACACATAGTCTACCTTAAACACAGCATTCACTGTCCAGCAGGAACAAGTTAAAGTCAATATTTATGAGGGCAAAGTACTCCATATTCAGATTTTACGTTTAATTATGTTTAATTAAGTTGATTAAGTTAATTCAGAGTATTAAAGTTTCCCGTGTGTAGTTCAAGCCTCTGACTGAGGTTGCTATTTTTCTTCAGTAGAGTTACTCATGATGAGGTTTAAAGGGGAGACAATTTAAAAATAGCTCTGTTTTCCCTTAATCACTTTACAATGAGACGTTGTTGTTTTTTTCATGTCTCTGATACAAAAAGATATTTTCCACGGCTACGGACACTGTTTTATTGTAGCCGAACGTACCTTTTTAAAATTGAAAAAGTTAGTGTGGACTAATATCCATATAATCTACTGTAAGAATTGCACATAACTGAGATATGGCAAGCTACGTCCCACATACGCATCTCCTACACAACCTTCATTTTATTTGTGTCTTTTGCCTGTGCCTTATATTATCTACTTCTTCTTGTCTGCTGCTATAACAGAAATTTCCCACTTGGGCTTAATACATATCATATGATATCTTATCTTGTCTTGTGTTATCTAGTTTAATGCTTATTTAACAGTGTTTAAAGTGGGAAGGAGTTGTATGGGTGGTGGGCTCTCACTGATTGCTCCTTTCCATCACTGTGTCACATGGAAGCAGAGGACAGACCCATGCAGACTCAGACACTCTACAGTCAGGATTCGGAATAAACACAGTCAGGGTGTATATGAGACCATTCATGGCGCAGCATGCTCGGCTTAGTGGATATGTTTCAGTGTGCCGCACTGCCAAGCCATTGATTGACACTATCATTTATCAAAAGTGGCGTTGAAAGTCGCTCCCGTTAGCATGTCCGCTAAATGACCTTGATGTAACATGGCGAGGTGCAGCGCGAACAGAAAGAACAATAGCACACACGTTCACACTCATACCTCCACACTTCTGTGTCTGTGTGTGTTTTAATCAGTAATTTACAGTGGGGTGTATGCTGCTGGCCATCCCGAGCAAGAGAGGTGTGTTAATGAGAGTGTGGGGGTCCCATAGGAGCCCCTCTACCCCACCAAAGATCACCTCATGGTTCCCTCAGCCAGCTGGAGCCCCTGGCCCTCTCTCAGCAGTGGGCCATTATCTCTGAGTCACAGCCCGTCCCAGCGCAAAGAGCTTTCACACACACACACACACACACACACACACACACACACACACACACACACACACACACACACACACACACATTTACTTGCACTGGTTTAAAGCAAATGCTAAAAGCTCTAAATATTAAATATTTGATTTATTAAAATGATAATATTTTATTCTTTATTTTGAGAGAGGTGTGTGTAAACATTTAGCTAGGGGTGTAAAGTAGCAAACTATGTATACTCTAGTCAGAGTTACTATTACATGCTTCACTGCAATAGTATTTTTTAATTTGCATAAAATCTGAAGTTCCTTCATTTTCCTATATATTTTCTAATTTATTTCAATCTTTAAAATATTCTACCACGTGACATTTGTTTTGGATCACTGTGCACTGTGACTTAACACCATAAGTCAATTAAAAGACAGTGTGTGTAAATTGTCTGCAGCAGCAATGTCTGAGACAGTGAAGACAGATGAGGAGACAGATCCCTGGCCCAACTAATCAGATAGATTGCATTTAAAATGCCTAAAAGGAAACAGCATGATAATGATCTGAAAAAGCTGACAAGCCAAAACATGTATGAATTAACATGAGCTAGCTAGATAACAAACCCTCACTGCATTTGCCTAAGTTAGCTAGCCATCTAGTGTTACCTTTCTTTATACACTAATCATATATACACAAGTGAATTGTGACTAAAGGAGCAGTATTTTTATTTTTATTTAAGTCATTGTGTTTTGTACTCTTTCCAATGCATTTAATCTACAGCAAATTTCAGACTATATTTGATTTAC
This sequence comes from Hemibagrus guttatus, assembly GCA_033459395.1. Taxonomy (NCBI): domain Eukaryota; kingdom Metazoa; phylum Chordata; class Actinopteri; order Siluriformes; family Bagridae; genus Hemibagrus; species Hemibagrus guttatus. Next base: position 13,200,538 of record JAUCMX010000004.1, read on the forward strand.
GATTTTTTATGTAATTAGGGATGTGGTTATATATTTTTTAAAATTCTGTATACAATACACAATATCCACTACTTATCCAACATGTAGGCAGTTCTCAACATGTAGGCAGCTTCTGATGTAAACATGTGTTAATGAGAACAATTTGTGTCTTTTCAATAAAATTTGCCAATGAATTGGACCACAAAATGCCCAATTTGATCCCATACTGATCCACTCTTTCAACAGCAGATCAGAGCGGTCCTCGTAATTGTCGGTTATAAACAGGAAGCACATTTAATCTGCAGTTTTATCTGGAGTTCTCCGCATAATCTAAACCAAATGAATGCCAGAGCTTCCACGCGACTAGACCTCATTGAGCAATTCACCTCAAACGACTGCATTACACTTGAATACATAGAACTGCATATAATTGTATCTACAGCTACAGCTGCTCTGTGGACATCTCAGCCTCAGGATACGTAAAGATGCACTTCAAACACTCTCAAACTAGACAAATACAGCTTTAGCCATTCTGAACAGAGGGCAGATTCATTATGCGTAATATATTAACACAGTGTACACGATTTATGTGAAGCTAAAGAGCCAAAGCCAATGCTAATATGAGGCATCTGTTCCAAAACAGATGGACTAGAGTGTATTGTATTAAACAAATATTGGGTTGTTTTGGAAAATTCTGGCTTCTTAAATTTATGCACTTCAGTAAAGTATAGCAGGTCAGAGGTGCAAACATAAAATATCACAATAGATTATTATTATTATTATTATTAATGGTACTATAAAGAGGGTCCATTATGTCACATTTATACTATTTTGAATGTTTATTAAGTTATTTTAGTGCTGTACAATAGTAATAAAGCTATATCTAAAATATTATAGATCTGTCTCCCATAAAGTCATATTAGTATATAGAGGG
>JAUCMX010000004.1:13206450-13456450 GCA_033459395.1 Hemibagrus guttatus
ACAAAAACAAGGGAGCGATGGAAGACTAAGAGGAAGATAGGAACAGCAAGGGGGGGGCAGTTTGGTTAGTGAGAGCTCAGGGACTCCCCTTCCTGCTGGATCTCACACACGCAGCGCTTTGTAGCCACACAGGACCGCAGTCAGCACCCCTCCCAACACCCCCCCACACTCCCCCAGGGCCGCTTAGGAGAGGCCCACGTCATCCTGTCACCCCCCTTGGGCCTGCTCTTTCCTACTCCATTCTCCCTGCTGAGCTCACCAGCCCTTCCTAACTCACACACACACAGCCACATATGCTATCACCCTATCTCCCAAATTCAGAAACACTCCTACAAGCACACACACACACACACGCTTTCTCTCCAGCTGGCTGGTGGTTTCCAAATGCAGCCTTCCAACACAAAGAGTTCAACTTTAGAGAGATCGCTTGCACGTAGACCAGTTTGATGTGGGGTACGGCATCAATGCTGCATGAGCTAACCTTGTAATCATGATGCAATCACAGCATAGACTCTTTCACCGACCACGCTCAGGAGTCAAGAGTGTTTCGAGCTGCAAAAGGAAATGCAAGAAAAGGCAAGTAAGAGTGCATCTAAAAACGACAGCTCATTAGGATAACTTTCTTGGACTGGACAAAGTGCTGGAACGTTCCATTACCGGTTGTGTAGGCGTTGGTATCTACTCAAGATTGGGAGTTTATGGTACTCATGAGCAGGGCTAAACACACAGATGATTGATGATTAGTTACATATGCAGTACCAGAAGGTGTAACACCACATACACCAGGCCTTCTCATAACCCAATTTTAAAGGCCTAAAATTCCTCTGATATTTTCAGTTCTATGTTAGCATGGCAGCTTCACAAATTTTGGGTCTGAAACAAAGCCAGAGCACATTGTACTTCAGCAGGATACACAGCGCCAATGTTGCTCATGTGCTTACACAAAATTCAAAATAAGTAAAAACCATGAAAACAGCATGCAAAAATATCCTTTCTTTATTTTGAATAACCAGTATATTTATTGCCAGAGTTCGAGGTAAACAAAGTGGTGTAAAGACCTCCAAAGTGAATAAATGCTAAAATAAATAATGCTAATAATAATCTGAGTTTCAATTATCATTAAATATTCCATAAATCAAGTTTGCATGCAGCTAATCAGCTGATCAGACACAGATACCAGTCCCCCATTGCAGCCAAACATTCTTGCAGCTTTTTTCTAAATTTGTGAGCAATATACAGAGGGTGTTTTTTTTTTTCTTCAGGAAACTACTTGAATTGGCAAAGTTGCAAACACAGGATTCTTATTTTAAACTACTAGCAGGGACGACAGATATGCAATCTTATACTTTCTGTGATAGCTGTACTCATGTTTAACACACATAAATGGTAGAAGGTTTTGTCTGAAAGCATGTTGTGATGATCTCACACAACGTGTCTTGGCCAAATCTGAGGAAAATCCACTGTAATTGTAAAATTGCAAGCTTCTCTGAATATCACGGAGATGACTTGATTTGCGTTCATTTTTGAACCAGATCGACAGATCCTGGAGGGACTGAGAAACAATATTAAATTTTCAGAAAAGAAGTCACTTTAAGTGTAATCACTGTGACAGTTGCAGTCATCTCTCAAGTGGGTGGGAAATGAAACACACTTCACTGGTTACTGTTTGCTTTCTGAAAGTGCAGTGGGTAAAATAGCCTTAGTTGTCTTATCAGGCTATGATCAGATAACTGTGATTGCTTTTCCTCTGATCACTCTTGTGAGTTATAAGACGTTTGGATCTATTGCTCTGTGAGAGACAGCACGTGGCTCATGGGGCCCATAGAAAAACATTATGTACAGTAACACGTTTTCAATACACTCCAAGTCAAAGCAAAATATATTGCCATGTATTTTCAACATACTCCATTTTTTTTTTACATTTGGGGATAAAGACAGAAAGACTGACGCACAATTCAAACCAGGCTATTGAGATTTTGCCAAAAAAACCGACCGAGCTGACAGGGACACATAAGTCATTAATGTATACATCCACCACATTGTGCTCACAAACCCCTAAAACAGGAAGCAGCCACAAAGCCTCGACTCTTGTGTGCACCTGGTCACTGTTCTCCAGTGTCTTATGAAAATCCTTCTCTCCATCCCTCTACCCTGATCTACCTCCCTCCCTCCCTCTCTCCCTCCCTCCCTCCCTCCCTCCCTCTCTCCCTCCCTCCTTCCTTATAAGTGTAGGGATACAGGCCATGTGGAATTGATATTAGAGATTGAAGTGACTGTGGGAGTTGCAGAGAAGTCAGATGAGACTTATTGCTGGTGTTTGTGTGAGCACTGGCTGGAAGGCACCATGCTACTAGTCACAAAGGTAGAGGGAACGTACCTGCTGGGGCCGAGGAGTCCCAGCTTCCTGTACATTCAGCCGAGTCTGCCTCCTCCACTGCTATGAAGCAAGAGAGAGACAGAGAAAAAAAGAAAGAAAGAAAGAGAGAGAGGTTAGACATTGGGAACCACACACTATATTTCCAAGTGATACACTAATAAAGAGCATTGTTTACAGCAGAGCACAGCGTTAATGGTGCCATATAATGCATAATATAATGTGTAGCATCTTAATGCTTGATGTACATCAAAGGCTTTTATTGAGTGCCTCTGAACTCCAGCATGCACGGGTGTGTGCGTGAGTGCATTCTTTGTTTGTTTCCTTCTGTACTAATTTCGGAGGTGCAAAAACAGGTAACAGCGGCAGGGAGATGAGAGGAGGAAAGTGATGATGAAGGCTTTCCTGGGCATAGCGGGGGGAAGGAAGCCCCACTGGCACACAAACAGGATACAGGCGAACTCAGCACACAATGAGCACTTACACCTCACCCCCCTCTTTCCCTTCTGAAAACCCCCTACAGCCCCTGAGCACGGCAGCGCACTCGCACACACAGGTTATGACTAACTCTAGGCATTAAACAATTAAAAGGAATACTCCAGCATTTTTCAACTGGATCTCTATCCACAGCATTTGTAGCAGCATGTAAGGATACTGCAAGCAGGAAACCTGCTTCCCCTGTTTCCCTGTAGTGCAAAAAAAGAGCAGAAAACCTGTTTACTCAGAACTCAGTTTTGATGGGCGGTTGATGAATTCTGTCAATACATGTTTATAATCTGCAACATGCATAACATAAATTGAAAATGCCACTGACATCTTTGGATACACAAAACGTATGTAAATTACTGTATGTAGTTTTCAAATACTGGAGCTACAGGAAAATGTAATCGGAAAAGCTGGCTTTGTTCTAGGCTGCAAACTGGACACCTTGGAGGTTGTGATGGAAAGATGGATGATGGGTAGTATTGAGCAGATCATGGACAGAAGCAAACACTCCTCTACACCATAGTGAGTCTCCAGTAGATGATGGGAGCTTCGCTCTAACAGGGAAAGATACAGGAAGACATTCTTGCATACTTCTATCTGACTCTACAAGGTCGGGAAGCTATGTGGACATGATGAACCACTTAGATGGACCATTTAGATGCCCATTTACTGCACTGCATATTACACAACACATTTTTTTTACATAGTGTCACGGCACATTCTTACACACGCATTGCCACTTTATTTATCTCTTGACTTATGACTTGACTCGAGACTTATGTCAGTCTCTCCTGGATTTAGAAATTGCAGAAATTAACTATTCATAGGAATGTGCAATTTCTCACGTGTGTTAAACATCATCACTCTCTCTCTCATTCTGAGGGTTTTGCAGTGTCCATGTAACATCAACTATAAACCAATCAATTTGCAAAAAATTTTAAATTGCTCTTCTTTCTGAAGAAGTAGTCCCTTTCTAAAAGTATAAATTATATAGAAATGAGCTGTGAATTTAAGTAAAAATGAAAAGTGTTTTAATAAGATGTTTACCCACCACAAGCCACCGGGACAGCTTCAATGCACTTCGGCATAGATTCAAAAGCTGCTCTTAGATGTCAACTTTAAGTCTGTTAGATGAAACCAGTTTACCGTTGTCTTCTCAGTACAGAGAAATACAGTTTCATTCTTGTCTGCGCTAATTATACATCCACTACAGGTGTAAAAGATAAAGAATCTCTCTCTCTCTCTCTCTCTCTCTCTCTCTCTCTCTCTCTCTCTCTCTCCACACACACACACACACATACACACAGACACACACATGTTGAGGTCATCTCTGGGTCTATACATGCAGCCGAAGCACAGTGGCTTCAGCACACAATTGAGTGTTTGAGATCCACTTTGAGGATTACAGGCAGAGCAGAAAAGATGACTATCACTAATGAGCTTCACAGGGGGTGAAGACAGTCATTAAGAGATCAAACTAGCCACTAGAAATGAAAATTAGAGTTAGAGGGGAGTTAGCACAGGAGAGATTGGCAGACGTGGACAGACAAAGAGATGGAGAAAGATTATATATATTTATATATATATATATATATATATATATATTCTAGACTTATTCTAATATTCTATTCTAAATATTATAGCCCGGAGTGATGCAACAAAACACACACACACACACACACACACACACACACACAAATATATGTATATATATATATATATATATATATATATATATACATGTTAACCACCGGAAGTGAAAGTATTAACAAGTAAAGAGGAGAGACCGAGCTAAAGGAGACTGTGGTTAGATGTGCTCCTCCTGGCACAGGACATCACGGCAAACCACTTCCTGCTCTGATTGAATCGAGGGAGGGGGAAACACTAGCAGGAACTTCACTGTCTGTGCTAGCTATGCTGCATTCCTTCCACATTATCATAGCCTTAATTACACACAGACACTGACACCCCCCCCCACCCCCACCCCCCCCCCCCACACACACACACAGAGCAGGGTTGAGCATATTTCTTGGACTTACATTCTTGCCTCCCAGTCTGTGCTCAGCAGGGCTCCCGGTGCAAATTCAACTCCAAGTTCGCACTGGGGGGGGTTTTTTTTTTGTGTGTGTGTGTGTGTGTGTGTGTGTGTGTGTGTGTGTGTGTGTGTGTCTGTGCATGCATGAAGCCAAGGCTAACAGGTCTCCATGTTTGCTCTGTCAGAAGGCTGCAGCCCCCAATCCACTGCTCATGGCCAAAAGGACCGGCCAGTTACCACACACAAGGTTCCTTAGCCCAGAAATAACAGCGCACCTCCTCTGAGCTCATTTAAGCTGGCGCTATTCATCCTAACCCTCCAGCACCCCCACCCTCCCCTTGAAAACCTGAAAAAAGGTTCATTTCACCTTTTTTGTCTATTCTATTAATGATGTTAAAATTGCATTAAAATGCACTCAGTTCCTGGACACTTTGGTTTGGGTGGCTGCATGTTCCTGTAGTACGTTTTTCACACACAACTCCCAAAAAAACATCACAGTCCATATTTCTCTAGCTGCTCCGCTGGCCTGGCTGACTCAAACGCCTTGCTGGAGTATTTTTCGGGAAAGGCATCATGCTGGCTCTTCTGGTTAACGCTCACTCTCTTGTTCTCTGCAGTGCTGGGTTAGGCCTTCCTCCCCCTGGCTTTGTGGTATGCTCCCTTTAGTCTGTAAAGTCTTACACTGCAGGCTTTTTCCACTGCACAAAATAACTGGAACTTTTGGCACCATTTTGGCTTTTCCATCAGAATACCACAGATCCCAGTTGTATACTTTTTGTTGCCACCTGTTTAAGACTGGCATGAACAGAAACTAATGGTACTTAGGAGTGGGGCTATTTATTTCTGATTGGTTCATGCTGCCCACAAATGGCAAATAAAAAGCAGAATTTGGCTTGCCAAAACTGTAAGCCAGCAATTTTGTGCAGTTTTATTTTTCATTCTGCACAAAATTATTAAATTAGCATTTAACAAAAAGCACACTAACATAAATAATGACTTTTATAGTCAAACACATACAAATGATTTTTTTTTTTTTTTACAATAGTAAATTTGTGTTTGAAACACTTTGTTCACTTTTACTTAATCACAGTGTGGATTTCTTGTCTTGCTAGAACAGCGGATGACTTTTAAGCGGATAACCCATCTTCAACAAACCTTTTTGTGAGACATTCATTCAGACAAAAACGACTATTTTAATGAAAGCACTTTTCCTCTATTTAACTAAAGCCAATCTTCCTACAAAAAAAGTACTGCTACTATCCTACAAAAATTCATGCCACACACACACCCAGTTCCCTATAGACCCACCCATCCATCCATCCATCCACACACACACACACACATACACACACACACACACACACACACACACACACACACACACACACAGAGTCATATAGTGTCACTATAGTAACATATGCTCCTTTCAAGAAAGTGAATGTGATCATATATCTAATCTCTTAAAGCTGGACATTTATTAATTAAATAAAAAATATTATAGAAATAGCTCATTTACAACATTCTTGTCACAATCCAGCAGCATGGAAGAAAAAACAAAACGTTGGTCTCTGTGTAACCCCTGACAATGCTACCAAAACCCACAAGTGACATGGACAAGGATTTCATCTCTACTTGCCTGTCAGGTTAGAAAGCTCCTCCTCTTTCTAGACTAGACATTTTGGAATATGTGTTTTGAGAGCATAGAGGGAACATTAATAGCCAGGACAGGGCAATTAAAAACATATATTCAGTACACATTTTATGGCTGTGTGATTCTCTAGAAGAAATCTACTCACATGTTTGAAACCTGAAAACTCAGAGCCACATAATCCAATAGATACAATACCCAGGAGTCTAAAATAACCCAAGTATTCTGATCTCCCTGAAAAGTCACTTTAGCCTAAACCATGTCTAACAAGCTGGACATTAAAATCCTGAAGACATGTCTTCCTAGCGGAAGAGAAAATGGTAACTTACCCCTAATCAAAGCTCCACTCATCCCCTATTTACCGCTTCATTAGAAGAGAGATATTGGAGTGTAGTCAGGCAGAGAGAGAGAGAGAGAGAGAGAGAGAGAGAGAGAGAGAGAGAGAGAGAGAGAGAGAGAGAGAGAGAGAGTGGGAGTGTGGAGGAGGTAGGGGGTTACGCTAGACAAATGCCCTGCACCTCAAACACACACATACACACACACTCGTGGCTCTGTTTACCTGCAGGCTACAGAACAACAGCACCACACACAGTTGAGCATGACTCCCTGACTAAACACGATGCAGCCAGCGGCCATGGCAGACCCCGGCCTCCTACACACTGCTAACACTGGACACCAGGCCAAGCAAACACACACACACACACACACACACACACACACACACACACACACACACACACACACAAACACACAAACACACACACATACAGAGTCAGTAAGAAAGCTGGCATTTCTGTAGCTGAAATTCTGCATAAGCTTTTATCTCTGATGCTTCCATTTTTCTTCCATATGTGGTCCATATGTGAAGTGCAGCACTATAGATGGCTCTTCTCCTGACATCGCTCCCTCTCTCTTTCATCTGAACCAGTGAATCAAGAAATCAACAAATCAATAATAACAACTGATGATAATGATAAGCATTAAACTAACGAAGGATTAAACAACCCTCTAGAACAAGGGTTCTACAATGTTTTGCAGCCAAAAACTGTAAAATAATTTTTTACACACCCCAAATTCCACATGACCACAATCCCACTGTACAGTATTGGGCTCTATATTCCGTCATGTACAATAATATTCGGGCTATTAACCAGAAATTTCCTTTTCGGAATTTCTCACTGATGTAAAAATGTTTTAAATATAGGTGATATTTGCTTGTGATTCCCACCATTGTAATAAAATGTAAAGTACATAAATAAATAAATCTCTGACCCCCTGGTGATGCTTTACAGACTCCTTGGAAACCTCTTTGGGAAGCACTACTGTAGAGAATATCATGACTTCTCACACTGATCTAAAGTAACTAAGAGACATGCAATAAATAGACGGAGACATAAAGGCATAAATGCGGAGAGATAAAGGAAAAAACCACACATCATTAGTAAGAGATAAAAACACTCTTCTAATTCACTCTTCTAATAAACACTAGTTTTTTGGCAGTCCTGTAGGGAATCGCTCTCCTTCATTAGCGGGAGGGATATATTTATCTATTTCTTATGTTTATTCCCTGAAATGTCCTGTGTGTACACAGCATGGCTAATGTGAACCAGGAAGCGGGTGAAGGGCTAGCGGGATATGTGTGTGTGCCACCCGACCATCATGCTCATTGTGAATAATCAACTGCCACTTACAAAGTGATCTAAAGAAACATGTGGCTATTTGAAAACTTCCTGTTAATAAAATGTCGGGCTATGGCATAGCAGGAGGTCTATCAATTTGAAAACTATTAATGATATTCATTTGTACTGATGTCTAGACTAAGCTTTGTCTATTCATCTCATGTAAAAATGGATCATACTGCATTCTGTAGTGTGTGTGAGTATGTGTGTGTGAGCTCACTAATTATTTCCTCTAGTCTCCACCAGTCAATAATGAAGCTCTAAGTCTGGGGTATTATGATCCAGCTATCGTCCTGGAGGCATTCACACAGCTTGGTGATCTTCTAACTAATACAACTAGTAAACCTGAAAAATGAAGTATCTGAATCAAGTATATGTGTGTGTGTGTGTGTGTGTGTGAGAGAGAGAGCAGGACTACATTTGAGCACTGCTGTGTAAAGTGGTGTTTAACTATATATGTTACAAGTGCTGTTGAAGACTTCTTATGAGCTCTGTTTCCTTCCTCTAACAATTTAGCTTGTAAATACTTAATACAGTGGGGTGCATAGTCTAATGATTACGACATGTTACCTTAATGCACTATATTGCATCTGGAGGGGAATAAACTGTAGTGTGTGAATCAAAATCCAAAATGGCTACCTTATAGTCATTACATAGCTGTTTTTAAATATAATAATAATAATAATAATAATAATAATAATAATAATAATAATAATAATAATAAAACGGGGGGCACGGTGGCACGTTTGCCTCACACCTCCAGGGTTGGGGGTTCGATTCCTGCCTCCACCATGTGTGTGTGGAGTTTGCATGTTCTCCCCGTGCCTCGGGGGCTTCCTTTGGGTGCTCCGGTTTCCTCCCCTGGTCCAAAGACATGCATTGTAGGTTGATTGGCATCTCTAAATTGTCCGTAGTGTGTGATTGCGTGAGTGAATGAGAGTGTGTGTGTGCCCTGCGATGGGTTGGCAATCCATCCAGGGTGTATCCTGCCTTGATGCCCAATGACTCCTGAGATAGGCACAGGCTCCCCGTGACCCGAGAATAGTTCAGATAAGTGGTAGACAATGAATGAATGAATAATAATAAAACATTGTCTGGTCCAGTTTCAGCTGAGGTCTTTGCCCACTGTAGCCTCAGATTTGTGTTCATGGCTGATAGGAGATAAGGTCCATGTTGTCTTGGGCAGTTGTAGCTCATGTGTCTTAGTATTTGAAGGTTTGTGTGTTCTGAGATACTTTTCTTTTCACCAAGGTTGTAAAAAAACAGTGGTTAATTGAATTACTGTCTCCTCTGACAATGAAGCATTTCCACCTGCTGCTCATTTGATGTTTTTTGTTTTTCGCTCTATTCTTTGCAAACTCTAGAGACTGTTGTGCATGAATATCCCAGATCACATTTTTTTCCCCACATTCTGATGTTTGACATGAACATTAATTGATGCTTGTGGCACGTATCTGTATGACATTTTGCATTATCATGCTGCCAGATGATTGGCTGATTGCAGCTATGCATGTGCATGGTAAATGTACAGTATATTGTTATATATTTGACTTTTACATTACATTTCTGTATGCTCTGGTAGATGTGTTGTCTCCTGTTTACCTGAAGTACTTGGTAATGGAGCAAAACATCACAAATGGCAATAAGGTTCATCATATAATTGGCTCTGTATCTCTGTTTAGTAGAGACAAAAAAAAAAAACAGGTTGGAAATAGTGTGCATTTCGGAGTAATGCAGGCATGCATAGTACACGTTCCTTCTCTCTTTAAGCTATTATTTAAAATTAAGTAGGAATAAAAACCCACTCTCTTCCCAAGGGCTGTCTTCTTCACAGATACACGCATACTTGACATAATTTATTCCTATATTATTAGAAATTCCTCCTCAGTTAATTACCTCTGTGTTGCAGTAAGCATGCCGTGTTATTTGCATTTCTGTTAAGCAGTGTTAAACACTGACATTACCATTTACAGCATCACCACACACACACACACACACACACACAAAACACACACACACACACACACACACAGGCTAATATATGACAGTGTAGCTGACGGCAGCAATGCAATCAGCGCTGCGACAACGCGAGTGGCAGGAGGGCAGGGATCAAAGAAGCGTGCCAAAAATGGCACGCCAAACACAGCTTTCACATTTCACCGCCAAGAGCAGTAGGCGGCCGGCGGCAGAATGACATAGGCTTTAATTGTTTCAAAAACGAGAGCAGAGTTTTTAATTTAACAGCGGATGATGGTTATCAAGAAAAATAACACACTTACAGGGGAAATGAATAAGCATCCTCAAACACACACACAAACACATGAACAAAACACTTGGAATCCTGTCACAAGTATTACACTATTACTAATCACATTTACATCACACTGTTCAATTCTCTATTCCAATCAGTCAGAAGGTATTAATTAATCTTCTAAAACTGTAGCTCAGCTGCAAGCCAAACTACAGGTTTATCTTCATGCACTTGTTCCCATACGAAGCCAAACTACAGGTTTATCTTCATGCACTTGTTCCCATACGTTATTGATTCTAGAGTAATTCACTTTTATGGCAGACACTCTAAATAATCTACAGCTAATAAATGGATTTTAAAATGCAGGTCATCATTTAACAAAGCTCTATAATTGTTAATGCAGTGAAACGTTCTGAAAGGACTGGTCCATTTAATATTTAGAGAAGTCGTCTCAGCACTTTGTATCAGTTAGTTTTCCGCTACAGGAAAGTCTCCAGGACAGACTTTGCTCTTTCTCTGTACTATGACATTATTTATTTTGTATGTGTGTTTTTTTTTTTATTTTATTCACTTCAAGAGAAAGAATTGAAAAATAAAGTGGTTGGCAAGGAAACTTAACATAATTAATAGCAAGAATTATCCTGTCTCATGGACTTTCTACAACATTAAGTGTGCCTAATATATGCATGATGTATTGTCATTATTAAAAATTGAGAAATTGGATTGATTTACAAATTGCTGTCATATATGAAGAATGCACCACTTTAGGATGTGCTGTAAAGATCAACTTAACTCAACCGCCCCGGCAATGATCTGTGTTTTATTGAAGCTGATGACTGATTGACTTTTGGACTATTCGATCATTCATTCATTGTCTACCGCTTATCCGATCTATTCTCGGGTCACGGGGAGCCTGTGCCTGTCTCAGGCATCATTGGGCATCAAGGCAGGATACACTCTGGACGGAGTGCCAACCCATCGCAGGGCACACACACACACTCATGCAATCACACACTACGGACAATTTAGAGATACCAATCAACCTACAATGCATGTCTTTGGACCGGGGGAGGAAACTGGAGTACCCGGAGGAAACCCCCGAGGCACGGGGAGAACATGCAAACTCCACACACACGGCAGAGGCAGAAATCAAACCCCCAACCCTGGAGGTGTGAGGCAAACGTGCTAACCACCAAACCACCGTGCCCCCCCACTATTTGATCATGATTCATGTAAATGTATGTAGTTTATTGGTATACAGTATATTTTATGATCGCAGAGATTAGCACAATTAAGCAAATTCTGTAATATTCTAAGGAGCTTGCAATTTTTCTACATTACACCGAGTATTTTGTGATTTTGGCTAAGACGTGGTGTGACATCATCACAACACACACGCTCTTCGATCGTTCTTCGATCCCTGTGCATCAAACATGAGTACAGCTATCACACAAAGCAATTACATGCAATGAAATGTCTTCGCAGGTAGTATTTTAAGAGGAGAATAGTTTTCCACAAAAAATCTGCAAGTTGCAAAATCAAACATTTTCAACTGCAACAATCACAAAAGAAAAACTTTTATGAAATCTGGTAGGGACTGATAAAAGGCTTTGTTCTATTTGTAACTCTAATTTATCATGTAACACACTAAGATACTCTACATTTAGCAAATATATACAAATGGCTTGTTTTAATCATAAATGCCTGATGTTATGCTGTTTACTGTTCAGGTGCTGGTGCTTCAGTTTTTTTTCCATTTTCATTTTATAACTATTTTTTTCCATATTATGTATAGTTTCTGGGGGGCACGGTGGCTTAGTGGTTAGCACGTTTGCCTCACACCTCCAGGGTTGAGGGTTCGATTCCCGCCTCCACCGTGTGTGTGGAGTTTGCATGTTCTCCCCGTGCCTCGGGGGTTTCCTCCGGGTACTCCGATTTCCTCCCCCAGTCCAAAGACATGCATGGTAGGTTGATTGGCATCTCTAAATTGTCCGTAGTGTGTGATTGTGTGAGTGAATGAGAGTGTGTGTGCCCTGCGATGGGTTGGCACTCCGTCCAGGGTGTATCCTGCCTTGATGCCCAAAGACGCCTGAGATAGGCACAGTTTCCCCGTGACCCGAGTATAGTTCGGATAAGCGGCAGACAATGAATGAATGAATGAATGTATAGTTTCTAAACATAATTACATGATACGTTTTTTAAATAAATAAATGCATTAAAAGCCAGTAGTTTACAGAGATACCAAGTTCTTATTTGTGTCTTGTCTACCATTTGAATGTTTTTACTAAAAGACAGAGATTTAATGCACTATATTTAATGCCAATAGCTGTTCACTATTATATTACTCTGGGCTAGAATCATAAATCAAAAGAAAATCCAATTAAACCATACTCACAGTTGTTTGTAGGACAAGGAAAAAATGTACTACTTGTGACAAGCCTAGTGAGAATAAATATTTAATATTGAAACAAAGGTTATTTCTTGACCAAAAAAAGGCACTTTGATTTTAAGTGCATAACAGTGTGAAAGCCTCTGAGCATGCACACACACACACACACACACACACAGGCACACACACACACACACTCGAGCCTCCTGCCTGTCACAGTGAGACCCCACACACTCATCCACAGCAGGTACGGCTTCAAAGGCAGGCTTCTTCTACCGCCCGAGCAGAGAGGGGAGTGATTGTTATTTAAACAGTCGCGTCAGCGTAGCATCGCTGAATCTGAATGAATGAACAAAAGCCCTAATGGATGGAGCTGAGAGAGAGCAATATGCAGACATAATCCTAATGACAATACAATGGAAGGTTAGATCGAGCAGCGTATACGTATTACAGTTTGTCGGTAAGACAAAAAAAAGGCGAGGGAAGGGACAGATGATCAGAATAGAAGGGAAAGAGACACTAGGAGAGAGAGAGCAGGAGGAGAGTGAAACAGAAACATACTGAGCAAGAAGTAAAGAAAGAAAAGAGTGACAGCGTAAGGAGGACAGATGTGTGGACAGGTAGCAGGAATAAAATAGAACGACTCAAAAAGGAGAAGAGAAAAACAGAGTTGTGCAAAACACAAAGGAATGGCAAAAGTGCAAGACAAAGAGAGAGAGAGAGAGAGAGAGAGAGAGAGAGAGAGAGAGAGAGAAAACACAGTGGGGTAGTCTCACTTGGGCCCCACTCCACTGCAGACCGTCTGCAGGAGAAACAGTCTCAGAATACCTAATGTGTGTGTGGAGGGCCGCGCTACACAGGCTTGCTACTGGCCCCGGGCCATTCTGTCTGATTAAGTCTTCTACACTTAAGGGATAAAACCCTGCTCTCCCTCTCTCCCACTGGAAGCCATTAGCAGCAGTGTGTGTGTGTGTGTGTGTGTTGGTGAGTGAGTGTCCTGTGCATGTTTGAGCCCATGCATTTGAATAGGTCTAGGTCTGTTCTTAACTCTTTGCATGTGTGCGTGTATTTTGTCGGTACAAAAACACAAGACGTCACACTGGGTTTGTGTCCAGTATAAAGTCATTTTTGCGGCCACTTTCCCAATCTGGGGCCCGGTGACTTCACTATACAGGACCCTGGTGGATCTTGCAGCTACCAATGTGCTTACACACAAATATACATATACGCACACACTGTAGTTTTTGTTTAAAAAAAAGAGAAGCAGTTTTCCACATGGGGATCAGCCGAACGTCCCCACAAGACCAAAACTGTTGTTGTTTCCCTACCAAGATATAAAAACATCCACATCCACAATCATGCCTAAAACCCTGACCTTTGTAAAAATGTGGATCTGTTTTGCCTCTGTAAAACAGGTTGAAAACATTTCATAGACAACAGACATCACATGTAGCTTTGTCCAGTTAGTTTGCTTTAAAAATACATAAAAGAGCAACACATCATTAGCAGGCATGTTACATCCTAGCTTGAGCAAGCTTCTCTGCCGCATTCTAACTCTAACTAAACCAGGACGGACAGACGCTTCCACCGAACCCTTTGGTAAAACACAAGGAAAGGCAATTAGCATTTAACCACAGCAATCTATAGTGAAATGTGGCTGCTGTGGAAGAGCTGCGCTAATGAGCGGGCCACGGCGCATGTTCAGAAAACAAGGGAGGAAGTGATAGAGCATGCTGTCCATCACTGCCATCTTTCTGGGTTAATGATGCTTTAATGGATACTCTACACTGATGCATGCCCTACCAAGGAGAGAGAGAGAGAGAGAGAGAGAGAGAGAGAGAGAGAGAGAGAGAGAGAGAAGGAGAGAGAAGGAGAAAAGAGAGGAAGAGAGAAGGGGAAAGTCTTTTTTGTTTGCAGGTAATTAATAAAAGATAAAAGTCTGACTTGTCCTGCATGGCTTAATGGCTTTTAATAGCAGGG
This sequence comes from Hemibagrus guttatus, assembly GCA_033459395.1. Classification (NCBI taxonomy): domain Eukaryota; kingdom Metazoa; phylum Chordata; class Actinopteri; order Siluriformes; family Bagridae; genus Hemibagrus; species Hemibagrus guttatus. Next base: position 13,221,293 of record JAUCMX010000004.1, read on the forward strand.
AGAGTGACGGAAACACGCACAGCTAGGTCTCCAGGCGCTCAAGCTCGCATGCCTCCAGAGACACCACCATCTTACTGCAGAGCATTGAGGCCCTGCTTACCTGAGCACTCTCTCTTTCTCTCTTTCTCCCTCTCTCTCTCAGAAAACAAGAACATTTGTCATACCGCTTTTTGTTCATTTCTCTACATTTCTGCAGAGCACCTCACAGGCAGCTGCCACATTAGCTAGCATCAGCTCGCATCTCTGAGAGGTCCTATGCAATTCAGGCAGACTTGATGAATTATACCTACCTCTTATTTATTTAAATCATTATTTTACCATTGTAGTTACTTCAGCTCAAATCTCTTAGATCAAGTGTAAAGCCAATACAGTAATGCCATGGATGCAAATAATGCCCTAATTAGAGTGGCACCACTTATTATAGGTGATTTTCATCCAGAGAGTGCAGCACAACCTGGCTCAGCCATAATCCACCACAAGGTTACCATTTCCACCACCAAGTGAGTACCAGTGCCGAATTTGGTTGTTGGAGACCATCGATTGATCAGATGCAATCACACAGAATCACCCTGATTAATGTACCTGGCTGAAACTGCTTCCCTATCAGCACAAAATATTCAATAAGTGTAAAGAACAATTTAATTTCAGATCTATGTTTATTTATTACAGTAGCATTATTTAGCCTAAAATTTTATTTCTTCTCTGTGATAAAAGTCACTATCCTCCACTATTTGCTTCATTTATTTACACATGACACCCTATCTAGTGCCCTTACAAATAATGCAGAAAGATATTTGTGATTTTATTAATAAATAATAAACTTCATTAATAAATCATTAATAAACTTTATGTGCCTTGAGATGCGCCAGGTTTAGTTGCACAATATAGATAGAATTTAAAATAATATTTTACTCTTTGGATCTTGTCACCACCCCATAAGCTCCTGAGAAACACCTCTGAAATTCTCAGGTAGAGCTGTGTGACTGGAAACTTCGCTCTTATACCCTGTGTTATTAGTTTACCTTTTCTCTCCTTATTGCCTCCTAAAAGTTTTCACACATACATCCCCCTGACCCCCAGCCAAACACCCCCCCCCCCCCCCCACCGTCTGTAGAACACAGAACCAATCAAGACCATTAACTCAAGCAACATATCACACAGAACATCTGATACTGATATTCTGATCTTCCCATTTATATGTCTGTGTACAGAAAATGCATTAGCACAGTTAATCATATCAGAATGAAGCAACACAACACACACACACACACAGCAACACCCTGCATCATGCATCTCAGCAGTCACACACTTCTTTCCCATCAGCTCCCACTGACTAGAACATGATATAATTCTGCACTCCACTTAGTCACAGTCACACTAAGTTCACAAAGGTGTTTTCCTTTACACACTTTTTCACTCTGTCTCTTTCTCTCTCCTATGTTTGAGAGAAGTGGCCAAAAATGTACAAATTTGGTTTAAATTTCAGTCTCTGGCAACAACCAGTATATCTCATACTATAAACATATGAAAGGATGGAAACAGAAATTGAAATGTTTTTTTTTTAGAAAAGATTTTTGGAATTTTCAGTTGAGTTAATGTTCTTAATATCCTATTAAAGCACCATATAAATCACACCAAGCCATTTATTTATAAGCAGGCTCTTGTTAAATTTGTTTGTCATGTGGAGAGACCGGCAGCTGCTCTGTTTTACTGTGTGGTAGCTGAACATGATGCCTAATTTCCACTTGATGGATCCACAAGGGAATAATGTCTGTAGTAGAAAAACAGTATGAATGTCAGTCTCTGCAATCCCACAGGCTTGCACTGTGCAGACAAATATTATATATCATTTCCTTTGTATTTTCACTTAAACTAACCTTTGGCAGTCCCATTTACACCAGTTTACCTCCTAGTTTGACTGTTGCTGACCTTGCCATGTCAGTATTTCCTCCACCCACTGTAACAGCTGTAATGACGTATGGCAGAAGATAAGTCTTCATGTAGAAGCTCTGATTTTGCTCTTATCACTGAAACGAGCAACAGCGCCCAATCAGGCTCTAAAACCCGACCCTGGAGTGTGATGCTGGCATTTCCTGCTGGACGAGACTCTTCTGCCAGGCTCCGCCCCTCCTCCCAATCCATGTGTCTTGCACACCCCATTTGCCCAAAAACGACGCCAATTTTCCACCCCAAACCTTCCCTCTTCTCAACGAGTGGCATCAGCGTCAATGGCCTGCCCTCAAAGCCTGGAGCAGGGGACAGCAAGGGAAGCTGATTAACCAAATACTTTTATCAGTGCTGAAAAACCCTTCACCTCACAATAACAGCCTTAAAAAGGCAAACCGGTGCCGGGGGCCAGAAACAGTAGTGAGCTGGAGAGAGGGCAGCTCAAGGCTTACACAGCAAAAGCAAACAATAAAGACGGATGAGGTCCGGCGTGCAGCCACGCTAGTTCTGCTTTTTCTGAGGACAAGAGCACTCCGAAATGCCTGCAGAGCCTTCCAGCTGCTGTCCCTATGCACATATACACATAGCAGCCTGGCAAGTGAGATGGACAGAGCTCAGGAATGAAGGACAAGAAGGGAAAAATGGATGCAGAAAGCAAGAGAGAGATTTATGCTGTTGGGAAGACGCAGACGATCAAAGACAAAGATGGAGCTTAGTGCATCTCTGTGTCTAACACAAACAGAGGGTTTATAGAGAAGCAAACAAAGCCATAAAAATAAATGATGTCATAAAACTGAAGTGTGCACAACATATAAGAATATTAAAGTACTAAAAAACAAAATGAGCGCATACCGTACCAAACAACACTACGCCGCCGTCATAATAAATAAACTTAACAGTTAAATTTCAACATTGTCTGTGTCTGTGTCACACAGACCCACTGATTTTAAAGTCTACTATGCATGGACTTGTGGGGACAGTGCACATTCACACACACAAAAAAACACGTACACACATTCTCCGTCTCTCACACTTCCTCCCCCGTGGTGCGCACATGGCACATTCCTGGCGGTGTGGAGCGAGGTAGCTCTGGCTCCTGCCTCCAACAGGCCTTTCCTGAGGAAAGCCCTAGCAGCAGTGTCACTTCTCCCTCTTCCTCTGACTCTCTCTCACACACGCACAGATACATACACAAACATGCACCCAAGGCAAACAATTGTAAATTAAATTAGTGCCAGCAAATCATGCACCCAGTGCCTTCATTGAACAAAAACAGAGACCGTGAGGTGTTGACTTGTTCATCCAGCACATCCCACAGACACTCAATCAGATTAGAGATCTGGGGAAAATTTTGGGGCCAAGTCAACACCTTGACCTCTTGTCCCTCAAATGATTCTTGACCAGTTTTTCTAGTGTGGCAGGATGCATTATCCTGCTGAAGGAAGCCACTGCCATTAGGGAATACTGTTACCATGAAGAAGTGTACTTGGTCTGCAACAATATTTAGGTAGATGTGTCAAAGTAACGTCCACATGCATCTCAGGACCTAAGGATTCCTAGCAGAACATTGCCCAGAGCGTCACACTGCCTCTGCCAGTTTTCCTTCTTCCTATAGTGCATCCTGCATCCTAAGTAAAAATCTGCAGCATTAAGTTAAGCATACACGAGCAGAATCTATGTAATCTGTAATTTACTTCACTGAACACATTTTTTTCTTTTGAACCTAGAGAATTTCTTTGGATCAATATAAATTTATTATTCCACAGAACTGGTCTACTACTACTATTTGGTCAAACTACAAGGTAAAATAAACAGATACTTAACTTCAGCTTTCAGCTTTCTTAGTTGGACGTTTGTTCGCTTGCAGCTAATCAAGCACTCAGTTAAACGGCATCATTTTGTAGAGCGTGCGAGGGTGGCCGATCTGAGCGGGCGGAAATGTTTAAGCATGCATACTCGTTAACAGCAGGCATGAGGTGCTATGATATAAGCAAAATAAAAACAAACAAACAAAAAACTTTTGACTGAACCACAGAATACGACTAAAGGAATGATAGAGAACTTTCACCTGAAGCAGTATTCCACTTCGTGTTTTATTCTTTGACATAAGGGGCTTTTATTCTTTTATTGAGCTATGATTAGGATTAATGGATTTTTAGGATGCATTTAAACATAGCTTTTAAGTGTGTGTGTGTGTGTGTGTGTGTGTGTGTGTGTGTGTGTGTGTGTGTGTGTGTGTGTGTGTGTTAAATGAAAATGGGAAATTAGTTTTTAAATATACTATATAAATGAATTAAAATTACATTCAAATTTGGTTTTATATATATATATGACAACTCTGGTTTTAAGATATTAAAATAAATCTATATTAAAAATAAAAAATCACTCCCAATATACATTTGTGAAGTTTTAACATTATATTTTTAAAAAATAATAAAATTATAAAACATAACATAAACATAACATCCTTTTCATTGTTAAACACTTTTATATTGTATTTTTTAAGTAAATTTATTGTGACATTTCTTATTAATAGTGAACACATTATTATTGTAATTATTATAATTATAATAATAATAATAATTATTATTATTATTGATAACATTTTCTATGCAAAACTACTGTATTACTAGCAGTTACTGTGAGCATACATATAGTAGAAACGCCTTCAAGAAATAATGTATTATTTTACATTACAACATACACTACATACATGTAGCCTCACTAATACACTGTATATACAATCACATCTGAGTGCAGACTCATCTGAATTGATATACATGTGTTTCTGTGTGTGTGTGAAATAAACTACACATAAAAAAATAATAATAAACATGTTATTAATAAACTATGAGCTGATCAGAAATGTTCCATTTCTAAAAGATCTTCCTAACCCTTCCATTGCTCACACGTACCTACCAAGCAGCACACAAATAAACATAATAACATAAACCCTCAAACAGAGGAGACAACACTCGATCTGCTGTGTTCACAAGAATCCAATACAGTCAAGAGAATCTCAGATCTGAAATTTGTTTTCTGCACATCTCACCTGTCAAACACGAGAGAAAAAATGTTTCCAATATACTTTCGGCGTGTACATAAAGCACACTAGTGAGGGCAAGAGAGAGCGAAAGGAAGAGAAGTGGGAGAGCCAGGAGAGGGATGGAGTGATACAAAAACAAAGAATGAGTAGCAGTGAGGGGGAAATGCAGGGTGATATAAAGTGAGGAGGCGAAAGTGGCGAGTGTGAGCAGGCTCGATTAAATCTCGTCGACTGTGTGTGGCTGTCACTGAGCGTGACACTGGCTGAACGCGCTGCTCACCGGGGAGCATTCCATAATCACGTTCTCTCCGCTATGATGCCATCAAATGAGGACAGGACAAGGGGACAGGGGGGATGGCGATGGCACTGGCTTCAAAGCAGGCTGGAAAAACAACACATCCTCCCCAACCCCATTTACGCCCCCTCATAGGCCGAGAGGCGAGCTTAACTGAACAGCCCTGACCTAGGAGGAAGACGGCCTCTCAGGAGTGCTGCATCTTCAGGGAGCGCCCAGAAATAGATGTGCTTCAAGCACTACTGACAATACCCACCATCAACGAAAGAGGAGAAGGAGAGTAGTAGTCCTCTTCCTTTCTGTGTCTCTCTCTCACGCACACAGAAACACAGATACACATCAGGGCATGGGAGCAGAGCTCGGCCATGAGAGTGATACAGAGAAATGGGGAAGCAGGAAGAGAGAGTGAGAGAGAGAGATATTTAATTGCCTTATCCTGTAGTACAAGCTGGGGAGTGCTTTTTGATTTTGTCTTCCGATTTCACGCTAAGGCATTATTTAGTTTGATACAGACTTGATTAGGCATTACAGTACAGACCCTTTCTTTGTAGGCTTTAGGGTTTGCTTGTATCGCTGGAGGACAGATTAATACTGCAATCACGCTTCTTTGGAGACTTCTTCACTGTTCACAGGCCCTCATCTGAGACCACGCCAGCCTGTCTTTGTGTAGGGGGATTTCCTAAGAGACAATGGCTGTTTATTGTTTAATAAACTTATTGAGCATGAACATCACTGGCATAGGCCACAACTATGAGCTCTGGGCAGGTGAGTGTGTGTTTGTTTGGGTGGCACGCTACATCTAACTTCTTACTGTGTGAGACATTCCTCTGGAGCACTTCACACTAAGCTACATCCAAATACAGGACTGCACTGATAAAAGACTAAAGAGTGTTATGAGTTTATACTGACTTGAAGCTTTGGATCACAATAGGGTTGGACTTTACTTTTACCAGTAACCAATCTACTGAAGTCTTTTAGTATGAACTCTCCCACTGGTCACTGGGGTGGTACACTTAAGAATGTTGTTGTTGTTCTTTTATCTGCTCCCGGTTTGGGGTCACCACAGCGGATCATTTAGTTTGCATGTTACGATTTGGCACAGGTTTTACGCCGGATGCCCTTCCTGACGCAACCCTCCCATTTTAATCCGGGCTTGGGACCGGCACTGAGAGCTAACTCTTCAGTGGCTGGGTTAGCACCCTGCCTGAGAATCGAACCCGGGCCGCGGTAGTGAGAGCTCGGGATCCTGCCGCTGGAGGGTGGTACACTTTAGAATAACAGTAAGTATTTTTTACCTTTGTAAATAAATATGGTGTAGTTTATATTTAATATTTAATCAGCTTTAAGACCATGCCGATACCTTAAAGACGTTCTAGAAGTTTTTCTAATAGTGTGAATGTGTAGACTAATCAGCACAGACACAACACAGAATGCAAGACACCAGATGTTATTCTGCAATCATGTTCAAAACCAAGATTGAGCAGCTGAAGACTTTAAAAAGAGTAGGGAAGTTTTTCTAGTTTTCAACTGTCCAGTTTAACCTGTGTCCAATCTAGCCTCAGATTTTCTATATTGTGCAGCTGACACATGGTTGATTAAATGAACGTTGGATATACAGGTGTTCCTTATAAAGTGGACAGTGAATACCATTACATACAATATAAATAGCTATACTGTGATATAGCTATAGTGAGAAAACCATCCAGGAGTTTCATACATAATAATAAACTTTTATAAACATTCATCTAACATGATTGGTTGCAGTATACACTTCATGTCCAAACTGGGGCTTCTTTTGCCCAAACTTGGGCTTTGCCCAGCTTGTGGCTTGGTATGCAGGGTTACAGATGGATATAACTACCTCTTCCTTACCCCCCTCAGAGTTCTTCCTGCCAAGTATATATGAACTTCAAACGAACAATCTTCTGAGCCCAAACCTTAACTTTTCCCACAACACCTATAAATACCCACAGAGCAACAATGGCAGCACCCGTAAAACAGATTTTCGCCAAGCCAACAAACACAGCCTGGGGTTTAGCAGGTGGATCCTGCATTCTTCAGAGTCATGTAATACAAGAATAAACAGAGCTATGTTTTATATTATGTAGCAAATCTAGCATTTTTGAGACTTGCCTGAGGCAGTATCACAAAATCTGTAAGTATGCATGTGTCTCTGTTTAGTGTGTGTGTGTGTGTGTGTGTGTGTGTGTGTGTGTATGCATTTATGTGTGTGTGTGTGTGTGTGTGGTGTGTGTGTGTACATGTGAAGTAGACAGGCAGACTGAGTATAATGACTTGAGCTCTACTCTTTCCTTGACCCAAAGACATCCTCAGACAACCCAAAGCTTGCCGCAAACCAGCACAGCCAGGCCAAAAATACATTTTTTAACATTCTTCCAGCCATCCATTTGTCTATCCATCCATCCATCTATCAACCACCAAAGCCTACAGTGCACAAGGCCCCCCATCGCTATTCTCCGACTGCCTGCTGCCTCCATCTCCCTCTCTCTACCTCTTCAGTGGTATTCTTGCAGCAACTCGGACCTTGTTTGATGGCGAGATCAAGCATTTATTAGGAGAACGTGTGCTGGATGGATAGAATAAAGCCGAGTCCGAGAGGTGCGAGAAAGTGAGAACAGGCGTTAATAATTCTGCTCTACTCTCCTGGCCCTTGTTTAGTTTTGCAGGAGCTCCCAGAGAGATGCCTCGCCTCATCTTCAGGCAGGCAAAGGCAAAGCACACACACACATGCACACACAGAGCAGAAATCTGAGGACTGCCATACTAACGACTCCGTGTACTTCGTGTACTTGTGTGCTGTCGAGGTGAAATGTTGTGACCTTTAAAAACAGGGTAAACCTGCAGCTTGCTTTGTAATTAAAAATATACTGTGATCATTCAAGCTGATGATGAAGATGAAGATACAGTACATTTATTATCTATATACATATTATCTATATGCAGATCTTCCACAATATGGATAACTATGGATTGTGTTCTGTGGGCATTCTGATCATCTCAGATACTGAGATACAGAGATTTGTTTGGGGTAAATCAGTGTAGAGTGGCATGGTGTAGTGGGTAGTTTTGGTCTCTTGTAGCACAGGTTACTGTCCGGAGTTTCTGGGTGTTTTCTCCGGGTTCTCCTCCCAAAAAATATGCTGATAGGTGGAACAGTGTACCCCTAATTGCTCCTGTGTTAAGGAATGTGTACATGGTGCTCTGTGATGGACTGAAGTGTTCCCACCAACTGTCCAGTATTCCAACTGTCAGTATCCCACCAACTGTCCAGTATTCTAGGATCCACTCGTTCTCAAGATGAATGAATGATAAATCAGTGCATGCCAAATGCCAGACTTTTTGATATGGTATACATTACAGTGCCAAGATGTCAGGTACAGGACTGCTGTAGTCAGTGGGTCTGCTCTGGAGCAGTACTGCTTTGTTACCCGCTGCCTGTTTTACACACAAACAAACACAACCGGCTTCCGTCTTCTAATGTTTCATTCACTACTACTGCTCCCTCTCACTGCTTTCCCACCCAAACACAGCTACTGCACAGAGAGCATGCAGAGCACACACGCAATATAAAAGCTTAAATGAATTGACGAAATTTAAATTCTCATCCACGACAATTTGTTTTTCGGTGAGAAGCATGTTTAGGTTTCAGGTGAGATTTTCAGCCTGTAGAAGCCAGGTGCAGCAGGGGGTCTCTACAGGCTTGATTCATTTCTGCAAGCTGCAACATTCCTGCATGCTAACTGCAAATCATACCCATACAAAACACAAAGACATCTCACTGAGACAAATACACTGATGTGCACAAGCCTTGTAAATGCAATTATTTCCAATATTGTGTGTGCGCACGTGTTTGTGTGTGCTCCGAAACAGTGAGCCACTTTAATTGTTTCTTCACTATCGCCCTGCTGTTTGCATGGGTTATTATCCTCGGCTCAGCAGGGAAGGCCCTCGCTTTTTGACAGCAAATTGAGTGAAGAGAAATAAGGCGAAACTGCGACATCAAGGGCTCCGTCTATCTCCGAGGTTAGCGAGGGCCTAGCATGAAAAAACTTCCCTATACAATGAGGCGCTAATTCGGTCTGCGTTAAGAAGCCCGCTATTACCCGATTCTCAGAGAATGTCTAGACCCTAGATGAAGGCTGGCATGCTTCACGCCTCAAAATCAATTAGGGGGATGACATAGCAGGTTGTTTCCAGGCATCCCCCCTCCAGAACGATTCGTCTGTGAGTGTACACAAATCTCTCTGTGATAAAAAACGCAAGCCTAAAATCAGTCAGTCAGTTAGCGCTGGCGAATGAAAAAGGCTTTGCAGAGGCTCATGCTTTACTCTCATCTGTCATGTCAGTGCTTAAAAGGATCTGTTATATAGCCAAGAGCAATAGCACTTCACCTTCCACACTGGCAGGTGGCACAAACAAGAGCTGTTTGCATATATTGGAAAATGATTGCTCACCTTTTTTCTTTTTGGTTCCAATTGTGCATGTCTAATTATTTAAATAAACAATATAAATCACTGTAAACTATAAAAAAAAAAAAAAAAAAAGAATCCAAATACAGTGGCTTCAATAGCTGAACTCTGAAAATGACTCAAAAGTCTAGTTAGCGGAGTCAAACGCTATGTGTGTGTAAGAGGCCAAGGGTACTGAATTCAATAAATTCCTGCTTGTTTTAACTCTTTTGTACTTTCTTGCGGAAAACTTTCCAGGCGTAGTGAAATCAATAGGTTGAGCACTAGCGTTGTGGGAGCCACAAGTGCCGAGGCGATTTTTATGTGCGTGGGCATACACGCTTTACACACACACACACACACACACACACACACACACACACACACAAACACACAGACACACACACACGGAAAAACTAACAAACTCAAACTTCGAGAGCTTGAAGCGAAACCTTCCTTCTCCAGCTTTTTAAACCCTGCTCCGGTGTTGAAGAGCTCTCGAAGCCCAGGGCAGAGAGGGCCAAATAGGCCAGTGGAGGGGGGGCAGACAGCTTGCTGAGGGGTCAGCGAAGACTCTGGGGGGGTCAGCAGGGGTCACAGCAACTCGAGCACTCTTCACTAATGACCTCTGCAGCCCCCCTGTTCACCTCTCCCAAAAAGCACAGGCCCAAGCCCAGAACCAGTCCAGAAGGGAGGCTTGCCAATAAATATATGCATCAGGCAGGTGGAGTGAGTGGGCCTTAATTGCCCCCTTTCCTTATGTTTAATGTACAGCACAGCAAGGCGAGGAAGGGTCGTAGAGCAGCCACCCGGAGACAGATGGATGAGGAGACGGAGGAAAGGGAGGGGTTCGGAGGAGAGAGGAGAAGAAAAGAAATAAAGAAAACTTTTTTTTTCTGATTCAGTGCCCTAGTGTGCAGTCTGCTCTGATGTAGCTATGATTAGCAGGCCTTCTGTAGCCTCAGAAGATCCGCCCTGAAATACACCTGCACTTCTGACAATTACAGCAAAAGTATATTATGCACACACACACACACACACACACACACACACACACACACACACACACACACACACACACACACTAGTAATCAGGTCTCACCTCAGTAGACATCACAGAGGACCGACCTGAACTGTGAGAGACCCTCAGTAGATTAAAACAACCTCCAATTTTGAAAGTTTTTCAGGAAAAAAAAAGCCCTTTAAACCCAACCACTCCCAGCACATCACAATGCACGCTTCAAACAGATAAAAACAACTCTCAGCGGGCTAAGTAAAACAGCCTGCCATATTTACATGGGAATGAGCAGATTTGCGAGAGGCTTTCTCTGAGCGGTGTTCCAGCACATTTTAATCTGCCCCATGCAGCAGCCCAATCCGGGTTCCAGCACACAGCATCTTAGAGTGGCCAGCCTCCTCGGGGAGCCTCGGACAAGGGAAGCAACGGTTGGCAGGCAAGAAGGGGGTACAAACAGAATTAATAGCAAGTCTCGCCAGAGTGACACCTCCTCTTTAGAAACCCAGAGCAGATCCTGAGCGAGTCGGTCCACGGTTCCAGGCCACTGAGTCCAGGCTCACTGATAAAGCACAGTTAAGCCGTTGCAATGGCACATTGTGCTGAGCTTCTATATTAAGACAGATCCTCGCACACAAAACTAGCAGGCAAGCTGCAGATAAGGAGTTGTGACTGGCAGACATACCACAGAGCCGAGAGATGACACCCCCTCCCTTCATACCTCTAGTACAAACTAAAGTCTGATGCTGAAACCTCCCAGCCTGAAGGGGTCTCTGTAAAACAACAGCTACAAAAACCTAAGCAAAGGATAGAGACAAATGCTATGCATGCTTATTCAGAAGAAATACAGTTGTCTGACCCCACAGCTATATTGGAAAAGCTCCAGCTCTGCCATCACACTGCTACGCTTTAATTGAAATTGACAATTAGCAAGACCAGCGAGCACTTCATATCTCACTAATCACTACGTTACAACCAAAGGCTACCAATTTCAAGATTTGCCATTTGCATTTTAATTCAACTTAGGTTTAAAATGCGATCTCTGATGTGTCCGATTTTCAGTCACCTTTTTCAGACAGCTGCATGGATTTTCATTGGCTAAAGGCTGAGAAAGATCTGCTATGCCAGTTGCCTTCTCAAATACTCTTTGCATGTCGTCGCATTTGTTGGCTTGAAAATGGAATAGTCTTCGATGACGCAGCAGTGGAGAAACACAGCCTGAGCTGGAGCATTCGCTACATTAAACAGCTCATGTACTTGGTGAAAAAGAAGAAGAAGAAGAAGAAGAAGAAGAAGAAGAAGAAGAAGAAGAAGAAGAAGAAGAAGAAGAAGAAGAGGAGAAACATAATTACCCCACAAAGCTAATGACACTGGGCACATATTCAGCAAGTGGAAAAGTGTAAGGCTGCAGTGTGTGTGTGTGTGTGTGTGTGTGTGTGTGTGTGTGTGTGTGTGTGCGTGTGTTTGTGAAATTGTGCGTGAGAGAAAGGGAAGTGGAGAGTTGTACTTTTAACTGTGCCACTCATCGTGATTGCAACAGTAATGGCGAGAAAAAAACACCACTGCTGTCAAACTGTGCATAATTACATTTTCTCCTGGTCTTGATGAAATACTTTTAAGAGTTGTTTAACAAACGGCTCATGCTGTGAACTCAGTGAAAATTAAAAAAAAAAAAAAAAAACAACTTTCTTGTTCATCTCCCATTACTGCAGAAACTAGGCTACCGTATCGGTGTCAGTAGAAAATCTCAGAAGGCCACTAATTCATTACTTGGATGTACATAATGTATAGCAACATGCTGATATAACAAAATCTAAAATGTTCACTGAGGACAATTTAATTGCGTTAACAGAAAATCTGCTGCACTGTGACTAATCACTTAATGCCCCTTGTTAGAGGCATTTGTATGTAGATATTGATATAGATGAGTCATTGATTATTGATCTCACACAGACAGGCAGCTTCACTTACATATAATACACTAACAAACTTTCCACAGTGACATCACTGTGCTTCAGATTAGACGCCATATACGATCATATTATAGATAAATATTGTACATTTTCTCTGGCACTTTTCTGTTCCTAACTGAATATTTGATTTTATTTACATTTCATAATTGAACACTTATTATGTACGGAGGTTACACTGATCAAATATGCAATCATCGTTCTAAATAAATAGATGTGCCATGTCTGATGTAAATAATGCAAAAATGAGTTGCTGTTTTTTAATTAGGTTGGCTTTTAATAAGGCCTGGCACACGGCAGGGCAACAGTGAGAATGCAAAACTGACTGGTTACAGAGATATTACTAAAGAAACATGAAAAAATAGTCATTAATAACCTATAAGGCCTTTATACATATATAAATATATTCCTTCATTGCTAACATAAAGGCAAAGAGACATAAAAGGGTGCCACAAAATAGAAAAACGCACATGCTTTAAAAAATGGAATCCATAATGATGTTAAAAACAGGAAGGAGTTTTTCTGCCCGTTGCTTTGTGCAGCTATAGACATGCAGCTCCATGCTAACTCACTTCAGCGTTTTATAACAGCCCACTGACCAATGAAAGTCCTGCACGGCTGCAAAAGTCTAGGTGACAATAAAAAAGCCATTTAATGCTGAAACCAGATGGTCCTACACTTCAGATGGTCCTACACACACACACACACACACACACACAAAACTAGAAAACAGATGTAAACTCTTTGACATTATATGACCCTTTTGTAATTTCATTTTCTGTTGATACAGATCTCTTACTAATCACTGCCAAATGTTTCCAGCAACACAAAGCATCACTTTTACCATTTCTACACTTCCTACGCCAAATTGAGGAGAGTTTGTTTTTAACTTATGCTGAGTGCCGATTCAAGAAATGTATTATTGTATTAAATGTACATTGAGTTTTATCAAAATAAATGAAACAGATCTCTGCTTCAAGCTATCAGCAGTATCTACTGGAGCCAAACACTTCTGAATTCACTTCTGAAATATCAACAAAAATGTAAAAATATCGAAACAGGAAAACATATCAAATCATAAACTTGAAGCATGTCATGCTACGTACAACATGAGAGAACTCCCCAAAATAGGAAATCGACTCACAAATCACATCCACTTAAAGCAGTGATCATTGTAGATGAGACAATAACAAGCTGGAGATTCACATTTCACATTTCAGCACTCAGTACCGAGTGAGTCAAGCTATATAAGGAGACAGATGTGGAGTTGGGGAGGAAATGATCCCTGTCGGTCCCTTGTCAGCAAGACAAGCACAATCCTCACTTCTCTGTTTTTCTCCTTCATGAGGTTAAAGGTATAATATGATCTGATTGAATGTAAACAACACTGCGGAAAAGGAAAGGAAAGGAAAGGAAAGGAAAGGAAAGGAAAGGAAAGGAAAGGAAAGGAAAGGAAAGGAAAGGAAAGGAAAGGAAAGGAAAGGAAAGGAAAGGAAAGGAAAGGAAAGGAAAGGAAAGGAAAGGAAAGGAGGGCTCTGTGTCTTTTATACCATCATGTGCACTCGTTCTCCCTTAATGTCCTGCAAATAAAGCGGATTTATTAATGTGTAATTAAGTAATAATCATTGCTACATAATGCATGAAACACTCAGGGGAAAAGCATAGATATGAAACAGCAACGCTCCGGCCAAGTGCTGCACACATACACAGTAAAACAAGATTAATTGGGAGAAATAATATTTTGATAAGCACTGCTCACTCTCTCTCCCCTTTAGCTAACACGTGCTCTCTCATTCTATTACTTTCCTCCATCTCTCTGAGCCGAGCTGCAAAATCTGTCTCATTAGCACTTATAATCATAGCTTTTAATGCTATTTGCATGGAGAGCCTGACTTCCTACAAAAGAAATAACCACGGTTAAAATGATCCAAGAACTGTTTTCTTAGGTCAGCATGAATTCAATGGCATGAACCAGAAGCTTCAGTGCTGTTTGCCTTGCAGGTTAGACTGTTAAACAATACGCGTGACATGATACAAAGCATATATCTTTAGTGGAGAGCTTCTGGTGCTCCTCTAACCTCTGATGCTGCCAGGCATTAGGAAAGGTGTTTGGAGGAGATAGGGGCACATCATGCCTCAGTTAGGCCTACATATTTAATTAGCCTATGCCTGATGTGCTTCACTGAGTCGACATAAGCGTTGTTTTATTCGAAAGCACTCACTGTAACAGGCCAACACTTTTACAGTGCCAAAGGGTTCTTGGTCCAGTGCACAGCAGGTTTTGACTGTCAGTGTGTGTAGGTTATAACAGGCACTCTCCACACATAACTAACATCTGTTGTTGCAAAAACAACTGATCTTTCATCCGGTGATCTAGATCTCAAACTTTTCTGGAGCCAGGCACCCTATCAGCACAGAGCATTTAATTTAATTCATGCAAATAAGGCAACTATTTAAAAATTAGTCTCATCAGTCAAATGTGTACTGCCTGTATATTTTGTCTATTTTTGGAACTTTATTTAATTAGGTCCAAAACATTAGTTCCAACCTGAAATTATTTATACACTACTGGTTTTTGAGTTAGTGCGGTTTGAATTACTCCACATAACTAACTATATAAATCTTAATAATAAAAATAATATATTATAATATAAGGTTGTGATTAACACCAATGTAACCTTTTTTTATTATTGAAAAAAAATCACAGACCTCTTGCTCATGCTTCATGCTCCCTTGGGGATCTCTGGACACCAATTTGGGAGCCAATGGTCTCGATAACAACTTTAGTTCATAGGTTTATCATAATCCAGATATCAGCCAAATAAATAGATGCTATTATTTCCTTAAGAGCAATCACCCAAACATTAAGCTAAACTGGGATAAAAACCCACAACTATTTCTTTCTCAAAGACACACACAATGTGTTTAACTTTTAAAGCCTCGATTTTCCATCTCTCTCTCTCTCTCTCTCTCTCTCTCTCTCTTCCTCTTTCTCTCTCAAACACACTACAGTTAAATTAAAGTCTAACAAAAATGTGACTACAAATGTTTCCAGCAATAAATACTGTGTTTTTTAACAACCAATCACACCCCCTTTTTTTTGGTAAATGACTGCAGATTGTGTCCATTAATTAGAACAAAACCTGAGTTATTAATTGGGGGAGGGGTCCTCATACTGGGCCACATGGCCACCCCAGTGCCCATCTGCTTGCCATAGGGGCAGTCTGTGCCAACTGCGGCTTCACCCGTAACGTCTACCATACCGGTGAGAAAAACGCTATACCCGTTTACCTACCACAGTTCACACATGATAAGGCATTAAAAATGTCCATCACATATTATTATTATTCATAATTTGTTTTTTTAAAGTACTAAAGAGCAAGTCGCTGGAGTGGTGCCTTTAAGATTTTTATGTACCTTTAGAGTTTATATTTAAAACAGTGTATGGGACCATTTGTACCTTCAGTGTGTATATTTACATGCCAAAGCAGTGAAATTATAGCTTAAATGATTTTAGGTACACAAAAAAAAGGTTTGGTACCAAGATAATACATTAACTGTACACTACATTCAGCTTTCCAGGTAAAATATACACACTGAAGATACAAAAGAGGTTACACCAGTGCCAAGGAAAGGCATAGTTTAGTACTTTTTTCTGAAAGTGTACCAGACTAAACAGTGTGGCTCAAAGGGTGACTTGCTTTAGGCTGCTATTTAGCACTGACCAGGGATTTGTGTCCGAACCACTAATAGTGGACATAATAAAAGGCCACAGTATATTTACTCCATAACCAAACAGATATTTAAAAAATTAATCTTAGTTATAAGTTACATTTTTTTCTAATCCACTGAATAAAACTGGTGTCCGTTTATCGTCATAGAAAAAGCACAAACTTAAAAAAACAAAACAAATAGCAGATATATTTCTAACGCATACATTTTTCCAAATAAATATTGCGTTAGTTTGCGTAAAGATGTGTTATCTGTTTAGACGAGCGCTGGACTGGATTTATTACTTCATCTCTGCGCTTCGGGCACTGTGCATACACTATACATCTATGAAACGTTATAGTAGTCTTCATGGCTAAGATATTAAATCGCAGCTTTTCACAATACCCGCCAATTTTAGCCGTGAAATCTCATTGGTCATGCTGCTTGCTCGAGACCGGTCCTCCGTCGAGTGCGTAAAGAAAGCGCTTACCTTTAACGGAGCGCGGTTTGGCCTGCTTGCGCCTGGACATCTCTGCCTCGGTGTGCTTCTACTTCTATCGACCTCTTGCCCTTTCTTGCAAACAGTCATAGGCTACAGGCTGGCACTTTTGTTTTTGTCCCTGTTGCCTGTTGCAATTTGCAATGCGGCTACTTCGCGCTCAGTGTGTGTGTGCGTGTGTGTGTGTGTGTGTGTGTATCGCGCCAGACCAGCAGCAGCAGCAACTCCAAGGGAAAGAGCCGAGAGTAATGGCGAGCGGATATTCCGGCGCTTTAGCAACTTCGCGCCCGGTTTCAACCTGTAGATTTGAGGAGCGGGTCCTCACGCTGCGGCTTTTACACTCCGCGCGCAAAGGCGAGTGTGAGGAGTTTCCAAAAAGAAGAAGATGAAGAAGATGAAGCCGTGTCCAAAAAATCAATGCGTTAGGAGAATGTGATGTGCCGGTGCGTCCTTTTAACGCGTTCACGCCGCTTAAATGAACAGTGCAATTTAGTCCTTTTTCTTATCCCGCCTGGTCCGCTTGAGGTTCCGTTTTGTCCAGTTTTGTCCGTCTTTCTTGTCGTCCTCTGATCCAGCGAAACACTGAATTGAACCGCCCTCTTTATTTTTTAGGGCGCCGTTTGAGGCATCTTTTTTTATCTCTCACCTGTAGGGATTAATTCATTCTTGTTCAAAAATATATATTAATGCCCCCCCCCAAAAAGAGCTGTAAACGTTAACCGCTATAGCCTCGCTCTCTCCCTTTTCTTCTTTGTCCTGACTCTGGTCTTCCCTCCGCCTCCCGATCCGAATGCTGGCGGGGCTGCGGCGCAGACACACATAATAAAGCGCAGGCTTGGCTGGAAATGTAGCCCCGTGTCCCAGCAGGGAGGATGTGAGAGTAGGGTCCCGGCGGGGGAGCGCTCCGATCCCGCAGGGAGCTCCGCGCAGCCTGGGCTTCAGCAGCACGCACACACACACACAGAGCGAGAGAGAGAGCCAACAGCACCGAGCCATGGCCGGCCGTGGAAACTGCAGCCTGAAGTCTGAGCGCGCTTTCGGATCGCGGCCAAAAACGCGCAGTTTCGAGGAACTCGGAGAGCAAAAAAGACGCACTGGATTCTGGGGTTGTTTTCTTTCGCTCCTCGCCCTCTCTTACACCGTCTTGGGTTTACTCCAAGATTGCGCCGTCGAGAGGAGACTTTACTGCAAGCTTTTTCAGCTCTTTAGTACATTTCTTTCTGGTATTCCGAATGGAAAACATGAGTTTTGTGAGGTTTGTTTCTAAATAACAATTTCAAACTTTTCCCATTGGGTTTACGCCAACTAATGTTAGCCAAATAAAAAACAAGGCTGAGATTCATGCCATTAATCGCGGTAATGAATCCGAAAACGTACGTGTTTTGAGATTTGATATGTTTATTCAAGCTACCCGGTTTGGGCTACTTTTACTCCTTTGAACGTGAAATTGTCACGTGACCTATACTTAACCGTAATATGCTATTTCGAAATTTATGTGTTTTTCCATGACTTGGATACTTCCGTGTTTGTTTACACAACTGAGAATCTGTGAATGCGTGCGTGTTGCGCAACACGTCCAGGCACAGCAATGTCCTCAAAACACACGCATGGGGATGTTTTTAATAAGAGAGAAACCCTGGAGACTGACATTAGAGTTTATGTGCAGGATTAGGCTTTTGCTGTGTGGAACCCTACCTAGAGCATAGCCAAAATCCTCACAGCACCCCTCCGTCTGGTCCTCTGCAGCCTTAGACATTATTACTCCACAGACAGAGAGAGAGGACATGTTTGGCAAATGCAAAGTAAAGAAATCGCACACGGCTTTTATTCTCTCCTCTCTGGTCTTTGACCGAACCGTTGAGCTGGTTGTCATGGATAACTCTGTGGGCTCCCTCTCTTGGACAGCAGGGGTGTCCCTCAGATTGAGCCTCACTCCCCCCCACCAGGCCACAGAGGGGCCTTTCAAATAGACCCCCCACCGGTGAGGTTCTTGGTCTCGTCTGAACTCCCCTTGAAATGGCATCCCAGAGAGACAAGGGGGCCTTTGGTATGAAAGGGTGAAAGCTCACTGCAGTAGTCGCCTTTTTTCTCTAGGATACATACAAAAGAGGAAAAATAGCCCACATTACAAGCTCCTTAAGGGTCAAGGACAGCCGAGATGTGAATGGGTTGAAAAACCTGCATTGTGAAATCACATAGCAAGTGATTACACCCTCTGTCATCTTCTCTAGGATTTGCTTCGTTTTTTTCTTTTGTTACAATGGCAAAAGGCTTTTAGAACAGCTACATGTGTACAAAAATAAATTAAGACACAAAAGAAAATACTTGTGAGCTATAGTCTAAGTGTGGCGATCCTGTTTGGAGTCACTGTTGACGCTATTTAGGAAAAGTCAAAATGGATACCATTATTTGTGTTTCCTTTGCTATTTTGGAATGTCAAATATGGTGCACATAGGCCATGTGGGATAAGTTTTCAAAATAGAAACTGACCTTCATATTATTTCACCAAGTAGCAGAGTATAGCTTTAGGTATGGCCATGTAGTCACACAAAATTGTACAATAATCACATACATTTGTCCTTTTTACCCCCAAGCTTTCTGTCTGTATTTATGCCTGGTATTCATGGTAGATGAAGCCCCAGAAAGCCCTCTTAAACACTCCCCCATTGTACTGTCACAAGCCTGGGGAGTTCATGTTATATTTATGTTGCCTACAGCAAATTCTCTGTGTTCTGTTCTGTTCATCTGAACTTGCGCCAACTCCGCCAGGTCCCACCTCCACAGACAATGATACATCTCACTGGTTTTGCCCTAGATACACTATTTTTATGGGAAATAATTAGACATAACTGGTTTAAATACTGCAAAGCCAACAGTCTTCTGTCTCATTAACGGAAGCATGTACAAGTGCTTCGTATGCAAAAGTGAGAGATGTGGAAGAAGTGAAGCATCTCTTCCTCTAGCTTAATTTTTGTCAAATAGGCAGAAGTATATGTATAAGTAGAGACAAAAACATTTGTCTTTGTATGCTGAATATGAATTTATTCAGAGAATAAATTAAGAGAAGTTGAACTAGGATAGTCACATTTTCTATAAATATGGTTGTTTTTCATTTCTGGTCTGTTAAAAGGCTGTTACTGTATCGTACAGTAGTTTGTTACACTGACCCAGACAGCCACTGGACCGGCAATACTGTCTGTACTCAGATCCTGAAAATGATGAGAAGGACGTAGGGCAGATTGGGGCTGAGCGCTCCACTGCACTTACTGTCCCCTCTGCTCTATCAGTCACTGATTTGCTTCATATTCAACATTATATTTTGGTGCAGGTTGTCTTCTGCCCTCTACCCAGGTCCTAGTCTGTGTATTTACCTTTGAACCAACTATGAGTACGACATGTCTTCTCAGTGCAGCTCATTCATCCAGCAGTAGAACAACACAGGGCAAATTTCAGCTTTTTAGGCTTACCAGGTCTTGTGCCAAAACATCAATAGCAATTCCCCTCCTCCCTTTTTCATCCCCCATTCTTTGGCTCTTGCCCCAGTCTTACACAAAGAAACACCAGCTTTATAGACTTAGGGTATTAAACCGGGAAAAAAGGAAGGAGGGGACATTCGGCACATACTCTTTAGTAGAGTATAGGATCCCCTCACCAGAATGCAATGTAAATGGCTTGTGATTAGTGAGTATTGTTTTTGTGGCAATATTTTGGGTAGACTCAAAAAGCGAGGTAAAAAAGGGGAAAGAATAAGAAGCAGAAGACTGCACTTGAGTGAAAATGCCTTCCTGATGAGCTGCAACAATGCACTCACTCCCACGACATCAACTCTCTGTAGGGAGTCTCATCCTAATTTCCTCCATCCATAATAAAAAGAGCTACATTAAACAGTGCCATTAGTGCCAGCAATTTGCTTTATTCTCCACAGAAAGAGAAATGTTATCTGTGGCGGACAAACTTAACCCAATTAAAGCTCATTGTGCATGGGGGCCTTGCTGGATCTTCAGCCGATGCTTCGGAACGAGGGCAGAGGCAGCCAACTTTGGGGAAGAAAAAGGGAGGGAGAGGGGAGAAAAAAGGAGAGAAGAGCACGTCTGGAGAATTGGCGAAAGTAGGGGAGAGATAAATGTGTTTTGTGAAAAGAGCAGAAGAGATGCAAGGTTTTCCAGTTGCCATTGCATGTCATTTTTTCCACTTGTACTTAAAAAGTCATGAACTGTAAGACCCTTTGACAGAATGGGTATTCTAACCCATTTCCTTTGCTTATCGAGGGGAGGGAGAGGTTCATATTTGAGAGTTAAAAAGGAAACGTACGAAGCCACATGTCCCTCATACCCTCATTTTTGCTGTTAATTGTTGTGATAACACTTCTCGATTACAGGGCTTTAATTATCAACATGTTTGGCTGTTAGAGCAGATACCTGGCACAAATCCTCCGTGTTGGGGAGGGGGGTTGTTGAAGGTTTCTAATGAAGATCTCACTCACAGCGGCACACTGAATCTCAGTGTGATGCTCCGCTAACAAAGCAGCACATTACATTTAGAGCCGACCCAGGTACCTGCGAATTCTAACACAACACCAAGTATATTCATAGTGATACATTTTGATTGATATCCAGTTGTGCTGGGATGCCAACTGTACGGTTTTGTGGAGAGATGGGAATTTAGCAAAGTGCTTTGTTTGGCTGCCATGTTATTGTGGCCACAAACTATAATGAACGGCGGGGATGAAAGACATCTGTTTTTCATTCAAACATGAGCACAGTGGAAGCATGTTATCTGTCTTTCTATGTCTATTGTAATCTCTCTATCTCCAAAGGCATTCATCAGTTGTTGCGGAGTTGTTTTTCTCTTTTCTTCCCCCTGAAAAAAAAGCTCCAATCAACACCTCTCAGCTGGCGAAATGAAGCAGAACCAGGCCTCCATTACTTTGAGTCTTGATGGATTCTTCACAGCTGCGGTCGAGTGTCTGTGAGCAGAGGCTGGAGAGACAAACAGCTGTAAAACATGCTCCACTAAAGACATTCACCCACATGCTGACACTGTGTACCATCAACACACACATCCACACATAAACATAGGTTTCTTCCAATCTCCTGTAACCGAGTCGAGCTATCATGGCTAAAACTTTATATGTCCATGAGCGGCCATTTAATTCCTTATAAAGCTATATTAGTCTCCTACTATTTACATTAGTGTATTCCATTTTTAATTATTCTTTATTTTAGAACCAACTGAGGTACATAGGTGTGAATTTGTATTAATCTGCATAAATTAATACTTTTTAAAAAAAATTACCCGAATGTTTTCTGTGAGAAGATTAAACATCGCCTTAAACAAGTTAACAAATAACATAAATAAAGATATAAATAAGTCTTTTAAAATAGTCTTGTCGTGATAACTAAATCTCCACTCATTTTGTTGCATTATCTACTACATAATTTACCTGTTTATTTAAGAATTCCATCATAATTCATTTCAAAATAATCCTCCAAAATATCTGGAAAATTTTAACGGCTTTAGGCAAGTGCGTTATTTATCCAGTATCCAAATATATTTATAAAAAATAAATAGATACATAAATAAAGGGCCTTTCAGCCTCATTATTGGATATGGTGAATCTAGACCACCATCTAGTGGTCTCATATGCTCTCTGCTCCATTTTGTGTTTAAATGCAAGGGGTTAATTCACATCTTGCTGAAGTAGCCATCTTGGGATCTTTATTGAATAAAAAGCTATTTATAAGTTATTCAGTTATCTAACTGACAAAATCTGACTAGGTAGTAAAGAACTGCATGTGATATACTGAAGCCTACAGCAAAAAACACCCTTATAAACTCGTTACACTTCAGATTAGTCATGTTATAATACATAGTGCATGATTTCGATTAACTGTATAAGCAGTATCTGTTTCTCACAACACTGTGATTACTATAAATATTTATGAACTCAACATTTTGGGACTGTTGTTTTTAGCCATGTCTGAATTTTGCATCCATTAAGGAACAATATATCAGACACACCATTACACCAGCCAAAATGTCTTTAGATATGTGTCCTTGAATATAAAGGTACACCTAATTTAGCTAAAAGCATGTGGATACCTGATTGACAAACCCATATGTGCTTGTTGAAGATCCCTTTACAAAACCATGGGTAGTAATATGGAGTTTGCTACCCTTTCACTTCTGGGAAGACTTTCCACTAGAGTTTGAGTGGCTTTGGAAATTTGTGCTCATGTCAGATGAGAAGGTGCACAGTCTCTGTTTCAGTTCATCCCAAAAGTGTGAATCAGTCAGTGGGGTTGAGGTCAGATTTCTGTGCAGGTCAGTGAACATTGGTAAGTCATGTTTTCATGAAACTTGCATTGTGCAGAGCGTTATTGTCATGCTGGGACAAGTTTGGACCCATTAGTTTCAGTGAAGAGAAACTGTAATGCTACAACATACAAAAACATTCAAGACAATTGGGATGTGGTAGCTTAGTGGTTAAGGTGTTGGATTACTGTTCGGAAGGTTGTAAATTCAATCCCAAGTCCTCTAAGCTGCTACTGCTGGGACCTTGACCAAGGCCCTTAACCCTCAATTGCTTAGTTGTATAAAATGAGATAAAAATGTAAGTTGTGCTGGATAAGGGCATCTGCCAAATGCCAGTAATGTAAATGACAATTGTGATTCCAACTTTATGGCAACTATTTGGGGAAGAAACACATATGAGTGTGATGGTCACGCGTCCACATACTTTTGGCCTGTAGTTTATATCCTCTTTATCCTCTTAATGATACGGGGCATTGGTGGCTCAGTGGTAGGTTTCTCGCCTATCATGCGGAAGGCCCGGGCTCGACTCCCAGCCACTGGACGCAGTGCCGGTCCCAAGCCCGGAAAAATGGGAGGGTTGTGTCAGGAAGGGCATCCGACGTAAAACATTTGCCAAGTTGTTGTTGTGCGGACCAGTTGGTCTGCTGTGGCGACCCCGAACAGGGAGCAGCCGAAAGCAACTTCTTCTATCCTCTTAATGATACACTGAACATGACATTTATGGGACTTTTTTTTTATTTATTTTTTTTTTATCCCTGATTGTGTATACTCTATGAGGTTCATAAAAGGTTGTAAGATTTATCATTAAATATTATTGTTATGTCTACAGCAGCATAATAAGACTTGCCATGACGTTTGTAACATATATGCTGACTTGAGCATGACTAAAAATAGTAACTTCTAGCATGTGCCATGTGCCTTTTTTCATTGTTGTGCTTCATTATAACCAATCCCCCACCCCAAATGCATTATTATTCTTCTATTATTCTTGTTCTACTTCATCTTTCTTTTAGTTATAAGCTTCCTATGCATTGTAACCTATAAGCAGTTCCTTTCTGCATAAATCTGTGACATTTATTTTTAGAAGAAGAAGAACAATGGCATAAAAGCATGAATATAACCAAGCTACTGTATAAGCATTAATAATTTCACCATGGTTACTGATTACATGATTCCGTATTTATTTAGGGTTATTTTTTTATTCTTCTAAGCATTAGCTGCTTGTTTTTATTTCTCTCATTCTAAAGACGATCATTTAAAAAGAATCTTTGGCATATACCCTGTAAGCACTAAATTGAATAAAAATATAATTATACTGTGGAGGGGCACGGTGGCTTAGTGGTTAGCACGTTTGCCTCACACCTCCAGGGTTGGGGGTTCGATTCCCACCTCTGCCATGTGTGTGTGGAGTTTGCATGTTCTCCCTGTGCCTCGGGGATTTCCTCCGGGTACTCCGGTTTCAAAAACATGCGTGATAGGTTGATTGGCATCTCTAAATTGTCCTGTGTGTGCCCGCCCTGTGATGGGTTGCCACTCTGTCCAGGGTGTATCCTGCCTTGATGCCCAATGACACCTGAGATGGCACAGGCTCCCTGTGACCTGAGAATAGATTGGATAAGCGGTAGACAATGAATGAAAAATTACACTGCTTGTCTCTCTCCTCCAGGCCTCCAGATGGCAGCATTGCTTCCTGATTGTGTTTCTTCTGACCTGCTGTTGGTAGCTGAGCTATGAGAGGGCTACTGTTTACTGAGTGTGTTGATAGTGAAGGGTGTAATTCTGCTGATGGGACTAAATGCAGATGGAAATGGAGGGAGGAGGCCCTAGTCTCTTGTCTTTGCTCACTGGTGTTTTTCATGCATCTTCATTGCTTGTCAACCTGCTCATACACAGTCAAGTATAGCAATATCTGTGCATGTACATTTAAATTGAGAGGGGGCCAAAAAGAAGTTTAGGAAATGAACGGGTGTTTGCCTCTTGACTTCTTGCAAATTGTGTCCCTGTAGTAGCAGAATGTTCACTCTGATTGCAAGTCTAATCAGAGGATGATTAAGTCCTGTTCAAAGCAGCAGGTCTACCTGAGTCACCGCTCCCCCTCACCTCTGGAGCCGCTATGGGTCACTCTGATTGAGTTTTAATTTGTCAGTCAGGTGTGTATCTCTGCTAGCTTAGTGTGTGCATGTGTGACTTTGTTTGTGTTTGTGTGTGTATGAGTGTGTGTGTTCTGCATGCAGCAGTTCCTGTGCTATTGATTTGTGATTTCCACAATAAGGTCAGTGGGCTCAGTGAGGCATTGATCTGCTGGCAATAATGGAGGAGCTACCTGCAGACAATGAACATATCAATCAAAATGCTATTTAATAGCTGGCTCTCTTGGTACTAATGGTATCAGAAAGGCTTTGTCTGAGTGTTGTGCTGTGTGGATGCGTGTCTCTCATTTGAGTATGTTAGGCTGAAAAAGATTAGAGAAAAATGTCATAAACCAGATGGGTTTTGGACAACTGAGCCTTTGTGTCCTGATCCATTACAGCCAGTTATTTATACTATATGCCTTTTTAAACCTGATTAGTTTGACAGACTTTGATAATGGGCCTCGATAAATCCTGGTGGACACACAGTATGCCATCTTCATTCACATTTTTCTGCCTCATTTAGCATGCAGCAATATTAAATAGAATATTAGGTTGTTTAGGCAAGACATTTGCACATTTCACAGTGGGGCAGTTGGGAAGCATATCCACATCACAGCTCCATGGTCCCTGATTTGAACTTTCACTCAGGTACTGGCTAGGCATGTTCTCTACACATCTGCATGGCTTTCCTCACAGTAGGTGGCTTAGTTACACCAAATTGCCCCTAGGTGTAAATCAGTGTGTGAATGTGTGTGTCCTGTTCTGGACTAGCCCCTTCAGGATGTATTCCCACCTTGCACCCAGTTTTCCTGAAACAACCTTTGGATTCACTGCAACCCTGACCAGGATAAAGCAGTTACTGAAGCTGAATTTGTATATTGCTCATTAAAGATTGGATGAATAAGTGATGGAAGCTTGGGGGTTGTGATGCTGTGATTGATTTTTAGATCTTTGAAGGTTAATTTAAGAATGATCATTATTCAGGTAGAACAATGATATATAAATTTACATTTGCATATATGTGTGGAAAGCTTAAAGACATTTTAAACAGAGGTAAAGAACCCTTCTTAACATCACACTGTATGCATATTTCCGAAAAGAAAAAACTGATTTCAACTCCTAGCTGATTCACAAAAGCTGTGTTTATACTGACAGAATAAAAAGTTATACATTTTGTAAATGTATACATTTAGGTATTTAGGTACAAAAGGTATACATTTTTCAAAATTACAATATTTTATAGTTTTTTTTTGTTGTTTTTTTTGCACCAGATTTACTTTTTAATGTACAAACCAAAGTTATATAGTTATAGGAACATGCAGGTGAAGGTTTTAGTTTGGTTAAGAATTCAATGCAGAAGGATCAGGAAAAAGGAACTGAATCCACAAACAGACAAAAGGTCAGGTGAGTGGCAAACTAGTTGAGAGTAAGTGGTCAATAACTAAACAATCTAAGATCAAAACAGAGAAACAGAAAAACAGTGAGGAGGCACAGGAATGCTGCAGACATCCTGCATGGACATCACTGGAATCAATAGCAAGGTAAAAAAAATTTCTCAAATCTGTTGGCAATCAAAACAGGTGCAGTGAGCAATGTGATAAATCACTGTAACTGAACTTTTGGGCTAAGAATGTCAATCAGCTTTGAATTCACAGTATCAAAATATATCGTAGCCAACCACTCCATGAAACCTGGCTATTAGAAGTCACTAGGAATACCTTTAACGTAACCTTAATGGGGTACAACTACCCCTCTCCATTACTTTGACAAAATATTTTACCCTGTTGTTGTTGTTTTTTTTTAAACCCACATTTGGGAAATGAATAATGTTGCTTGCGGCTGCTCCCTGCTCGGGGTCGCCACAGCGGACCAACTGGTCCGCACAAAAACTTGGCAGACGTTTTACGCCGGATGCCCTTCCTGACGCAACCCTCCCATTTTTCCGGGCTTGGGACCGGCACTGCATCCAGCGGCTGGGGTTGAGGCATTGGCTGGGAATCGAACCCGGGCCTAGTACCTTCAAATTCCTTGATTTTGTTAACTAACTATATGGATCTAAAACAACCTCATATAGCTAGGCCACACAATCGTGTAGATCAGATAATACTTGCTTTACAAGCTGCTAAACGGTCACCATTTCTTAAAATAAATACATTTTTGAATTCTGCCAGAAATTTTGATGTATTACAATTAAGTGTTACTGCACAGCGAAATTCTTTCTTCACATATCCCATCCTTAGGGGTTGGGGTCAGAGCACAGGGTCAGCCATGATGCGGCATCCCTGGAGCAGGGTTGGTTGAGGGCCTTGCTTAAGGGCCCAACAGTGACAGCTTGGCACTGCTGGGGCTTGAACCCCAATCTTCTGGTTATAGACCCAGAGCCTTAACCACTTGAGCTACCACCACCCCAATTCTGGTGCCATAAATATCAGTGGCACAGGGATTGTATTGTTTGAAAGCTCCTGAAGCTGCTGGTTCTGTTTAATCGTTAAAATGTGTTTGTGTAACTTGTAACATAGAATGCTTTCTGGTCGTTGCAATTGTTGCAACCCATCATGGCAAAAGCCTGGTGCTCTCAGGCTATCGATCACTTCACAAGTGCAGATGAGCTCGCAGGCATTTAAAGCCTGGAAGCACAGACTGCTTCTTCTAGTGTTGAAACTGTGCAGTTTGTGGTAGATTTTTCAATTATTCGTAGTTTGATTAAGGTTAAAAATGATCAGGAAGGTGGAGAGAGACCATGCAAACTAATCCTGGTCATTTAAACTGTTTAATTAAAATATTCTTCAGGGCATGTTTGGTATCAGTCAAATTCAACTTTTGGTGAACAATGTGCTTAGATGGCTTAAATATCATACAAGTTTAGGAAATAATATTTACAGTATACAGTTTTATATTTTGCAATGTATATTTTTTCCTCCACACATGCACCCACACCTACACATACTGGCACCACCTGGTCTACACAGGTCCTATTGTTCCCATGGACTCATTCTCAGGATCCTAATTAACATATTATACCTTAGGATAAGCCTACTCTACCTGGGATCCACCCTGTCATAAAATACATTGTGTTTTTAATATTTGGTCATTATACATTTAAAAAAAAATTCTAAGGTTTTTTTTGTTTGTTTTTGTTTTAAAGGTATGCATTATACATGATGAAAAGTGCATTTACTTCCTTATCTGGCATTTGTGCTTCGTACAATAAACCCATTTATTACTTTCACTAACCAAAAGATGTTTCTTAATTGATTACATTAAGTTAACTAAGCAAACTGGAGTCACATAGTTAATTAAATGTTTTGAAGTCAAATATTTAGTCCTTAAAATTTACAGCTTATATCCATCAGAGCAAACTGTAATTTCTCTCAGACCATGGTGCAAAACCTAACAGTAAGTACATTGAAGTGCAAATACACAACAGTGTGAGACAAGTGCAGGGTAAAAAGTAAAAAGAACAGAACAACACACACAGGACAAGACATACACACAACATGAGCTGTAAACTGTGAACTATTAGGTAGTGAAGCATCAATAAGCATAGCAGCAACACTGGCAACAGAAATGCTAAAATTAAAGTTTGCATGTAACCTGTACCTAAGAGGTAAAGAAGCGAGTGCAGGCAGGTTGGAATGGGTGGAGAAAGGTGTCGGGAGTTCTGTGTGATAGGAAAATATCAGTGTGAATCAAGGGGAAGGTGTACAGGACAGTGGTGAGATCGGCCATGCTGTATGGTTTAGAGACAGTGTCACTGAGGAAGAGACAGGAGTCAGAGCTAGAGGTAGCAGAGCTGAAGATGTTGAGGTTCTCTTTGGGAGTGACAAGATTGGACAGGATTAGGAACAAGTACATCAGAGGGACAGCTCATGTTGGATGTTTGGGGGACAAAGTTAGGGAGGCCAGATTAAGATGGTTTGGACATGTTCAGAAGAGGGAGAGTGAGTATATTGGTAGGAGAATGTTGGACACGGAGCTGCCAGGCAGGAGGCAAAGAGGAAGGCCAAAGAGGAGGTATATGGATGGAATTAATGAGGATATGAAGCTAGTGGGTGCAGGTGTTGAGGATGCAGAAGATAGGGATAGGTGGAGAGAGATGATTCGCTGTGGCGACCCCTGAAGGGAAAAGCCGAAAGAAGAAGAAGAAGAAGAAGAAGAAGAAGAAGAAGAAGAAGAAGAAGAAGAAGAATGTAACCTGTACCTATTTCCATTCTTGCTCAGCAGACTAGTCCTACAAATTGCATTACATGCATAATTAATAGAAAGCAGATCACACATTTCCATGATGCACATTGTCCGACAAATAAGAAGCCAATTTCAGCCTTGTCAGCAAGCCAACATTAGCGTTTAAAATAGCTACTAAACTGAATGGAATAAAGACACTTCTTTGATCAAGGACATGTGTAAATGAATCCACAAAATGAGCCACTAAATGCACCTATTTAGCCTTTTACTGCAACTATTGAGTGTGCATTGCATTTTTTAAAGACCCACCCCCCCATAAAAATGTGCCAAAAGTCAAAAGCAAAAGAAAGAGTGTAGAAGAGAACAATAAACAACAACAAAAAATACATTAGGTAAGGAAAGGTACTTTATTGTCATTGTATACAATAGAATGGAATTTAGTTGGCAACTCTCAGACAGCAACAAGGGCATTAGCAAAAAGACAAGCCAAAAATAATAATGCACCTGCTGGAGAAATGAGAGTGTGAATGAATTGTAATCTTTTTGAAAAAAAGAAGTTTGATTTAATTTCAGTATTGTATTTGCAATGTAATTCCTACATTTCGATAATTAATATTTTGCTTCCATAGTGTTGAACTGACATCAACGTCATGTTCGGTGACAGAGGTATGACTAGGTCCATCAGGGAAAAGGAAAAGCTCTACTAATTCAATGATGTCTGTGTTCTCATTGTTTGACAAGTGTGGAAAAGTCTGAGAGATGTTGGGTCAAATTAGCACACATCTCAGAGCTTTTAAATTGCCTTCCATCATTTCCTGATGCAATCTTCCAAGCTGTAATATAAGAGTATAACTTTAATCATTGCTCAAAATATCTTCCTGTATCACTGTAAATTATTTCCCTCTCAGTGACTTTAATTTGACGAGCATGCTGGTGTTTGATGTATAGAATCACAAATCCTGTGCTAGTGCTAGTTGTGCATTTGTTTTTGTGTTAGCAATGCTGACTTGTAGCAGCAGAGAGAATTTAAAAAAAAAAAAAAGTCTTTGTTAGTTTAGTGTTAAGCTGTTTTTTGACTGACTTAAGTCTGCTTCATTTTCAAAGTTCATGCCCTTCAGTCAATACAAATGTGTCAGCATTGTGACCTAACATAAGAAGTGGCACGCTGGATGGTGATTGGATCACAGAAGTCTTAAAAATGAGTGGAGAACCTTGTTTAATAATATGTGTTGTACACTGGGGCACTGCCATGTGGGGAGCAAACCCCCCCCAACCTGCTGTGTGTCTTACATGCCGCTCCGTGACACCACTGCTATTACCCATGAGTAATGTTCATGTATTCATAATGCTCTCTTGAGAATAAACAGGTATAACCAAAGCACTTCCATACAGATGTGAAACATCAGGTGAACGTATAGTCCCTTGAGTAAATATCAAAGAGGTCATAAAGCAAATAAAGCTAATCTTATTGCCAGCTTTAGAGCATCAAGGCTCAACTCAGCTCAGCTTTTACTTTAAAGTAAACACCCTTTAAAATAAGTGTGATTTCCCAACCACTGGGCTGTAACCTGAGCTTGATATAATCTAAATTGAAACCAACTAACATCGTCCAGCACATTCTCCACAGGCTCTGAAGTAGACCACTCGTCCTAACCTAGCGCTAAAACAGTGGCTGGCCTTCAGGCTATATCACCTAAAACAAAATCATTAAAGCTAAAGCCTGTGCTTTCCTGTGCAGCTTCATGACTGGCCAATAGCAGACATGGATGGCCCTCCTTTGAGCCACAAACAAGCTCTACACAGTAAGACCGTGAATGAGAGTTGGATGTAAGTGCACCCTGGAGAACTAGATATAAGATTTAACTCTTGGTCAGAATGTATAACCTTGAAAATACCAAATGGAAATGTAAAGCCTTAAAAAAAATTGTATAATAGGAATAAGCCAGGGGGCACGGTGGCTTGGTGGTTAGCACGTTTGCCTCACACCTCCAGGGTTGGGGGTTTGATTCCTGCCTCCGCCGTGTGTGTGGAGTTTGCATGTTCTCCCCGTGCCTCGGGGGTTTACTCCGGTTTCCTCCCCCAGTCCAAAAACATGCGTGACAGGTTGATTGGCGTCTCTAAATTGTCCGTAGTGTGTGATTGTGTCAGTGAATGAGTGTGTGTGTGTGCCCTGCAATGGGTTGGCACTCCGTCCAGGGTGTATCCTGCCTCGATGCCCTATGACGCCTGGGATAGGCACAGGCTCCCTGTGACCTGAGAATAGTTCAGATAAGCGGTAGACAATGAAAGGGATAAGCTGCAGTGTGTGTAGATTGACACATAATGCAAATAACAGTGTCTGGCTAAGGTCAAGGATGTTCAAGATAAATATCAAAAGCTGACCCTACTAGCAAACATCAGGAAATAAACTAAAAGATCATTTAGAATAGTCTATTTAACCTTCCTATAGTGGCAAAATTTGCAACAGATGTTCCCTTAGTGCACCTCTCAAGTACCTTATACAACAATTAACTCTGGTCCAGTAATTTAATTGGATGTGCTGCATTCCAAGAGTGCTTGTAGTTAACAGTGGGATGTTTGTAGTACTCCACTTGTCAGTGTTAATCCATCCCCTAGTTTAAATTCGTTTACTACAGTATTGATACTGACATTATCGGTGGACATGTCAAACAATACTTTTCAGGAATATAAGTTTTAACATTTAATAATGCAACACCTTTAATGGGAATGTACAAATCAATGTAAGCTAGCTAGCCAGCCAGTTGATGTACACTAAAGTGGCTTCTTCAGACTATTTCAGAGCAACGATAAACAGAACATTTGGTGATATCGTATCACTTACTCAGTATTACTGTCTTATTTATAGTGGTGTTGTATAAAAACAATATAGCATTTACATTTCTGGCATTTGGCAGACACCCTTATCCAGAGTGACTTCCATTGTATCTCATTTTATACAACTGAGCAAGTTAAGGTTAAGGGCAATAATCCCACACCTTAATCACTAAGCTACCACAACCACTAGTCAGGTGGTTATATGAATATATGCACAGCTGTGATCAGCTATTTAGGTATAGAAACAACAGATCAGAACTTACACAACAATATGAATAGACAACATCGCTCCTTATATAGCCCACAAACAAGATGTGATCATGGAAGACATGGTAGTAGTTAGTATACAGAGGAGAGAGCCCTCTGCTGGTGTGGAGGTGACACATGCTCTGTGATTATATTCCTCTGCATGTGAGACAAAGAAAGAAGCAGTGTGGAAATATGTGAATTTTGGGTTAAATGCAGTCAAGTTTAAGGATTGTTATGTGTGTCCATGTGTGAGCTGTTGCACAGATAGTTGAAAGATAGATGACAGTCCCTGAGTTAAATGACAGCACACTCCTCTCATCCTCTTCTCCTCTCCTTCACCCCTTATTTAATCCAACCTTTCCTCATATGTTCATTTATAGGTCGCATGTCACCTGGGGTTTCATATCCACCCTATTCCTTTCTCTCTCTCTCTCTCTCTCTCTCTCTCTCTCTCTCTCTCTCTCTCTCTCTCTCTCTCCCTTTTCCTTTATTCACACAAATTTGTTTGTTACCTTCCGATGCAAATTTCAGTACTGAAAGGCTAAACAGCCTTCCTCCATTTATACACCATATTTATCAAACCATTAAGTGAGCCCTCATGCCCTGTGGATGGGGTGGAGTCAACCAGTCAGAAGTCACTCCCATCAGAAGAGAAATGTTTCATCATAGACAAAGAATTTGTTTTATTTATTTGCTGTGTTTTTCACCCTAATATTGCCACCATTTTCCTTTAATATGTCACCTGTCTATACATTTAATCTTATCTGGTCTCTTACAATCTTGTTTCTTACTCTTCACCAGGACATGTGTTCTCAGACTGAGTGTTGTTTCTTAATGATGGTTGGGCCTGGAGTATGAGTAACATGTTGTCTAAATGAAACGAAGCTTAATGGACGATGTAGTCATGACTCATTTAGAGCTCTTTTATTCTATTCAAAGAGCTGTACAGTTTCTGTTTTAATCTCTGAGCCTGTTCAAGCACCAGAAGCTTGGGTTTTTTTTTCAGACCTGTGTTTATATTCTGGGTTTTTGAGTCAAGCGGGCAGGCAAGGAAATGATGAATGGAAGTGTGTAAGGTGAGGAGAGATGTCACTCTCAGTGTCTGTCTCACAGTGAACCTCCTGCATGTGAAGCCACTGGTCCATTACAGTCCCTGATTACACTGTGTGACCATGTGATTGTTTGTGTGGTTGTGTGTGTGTATGTCTGCATCTGATCGTTATGAATGTGTGCAGTGCTGTGTGTTCAGTGCCGTATTATATTTAGTCTAATGCTCTGGAATCATGTAGCTAATCAGAAGCACTTGTGTCTTTTCAAAGTAACCCACTGGGGGGCAGTAAGCACATGAGATGGCTGAGGTCCTCAAAAGCCCAACAACACAGGATGAATCTGTCTGTCTACAGTATGCACCTATCTATCTATCTATCTATCTATCTATCTATCTATCTATCTATCTATCTATCTATCTATCTATCTATCTATCTATCTATCTATCTATCTATGTGTCTGTCTGTCTGTCTGTCTGTCTGTTTATTTTTATGTCTGCTGTGTATGTATATGTAGCATATTCATATTTCTAATTCATATTTATATTTCATGTGTTTAATTTTTATATAATTTCCCACGCACCAAGTCTCCCTATCATACGATCAGCTACCAACTGGGGAGGGTGAAGGCTAACACATGCTTCCTCTGGGACAGATGGCAAACTGCATCTTTTAAAACTGCTTCTCCAGCTGCGTCATGGGGTGGCATAATACATTTGGAAAGTGCTATCTGCCCCCTTACACATGGTTTTCTGTTCCACTAACAACATTTCTATAACTCTGCTCCACAATTGTTCACCCCCCCATCCACCCTTAGTTGTTAAGCAGATAGAATGAAATAAAAGAGCTTATAACACTGACTGCCAGCTGCCCGCTTAGCACTAATGTTAATTGAAGGTTCATCTTGGCGTTCCTCCTCAAAATCTGAAGGATGTTTTCTTCTAACATCCCGCTACTTTGCATTGTGAGCTGTTGCTTCGTTCCATCTTTAAAAACCTGGCTAGACTGGCTATATTATATATATTCCTGGGCAAGTTGTGCTGGAAATTATGAATTTTGCATACAAATGAAAGCCTATTTGGAAAAATGTCTAGGTTTTTTCGGTTATACTTTCTTGAAAATACACTAAATTAAAGATATTGTTTTAGACTGATTTTGACTGATATGATTTACCTGCATTAGTAATTTTGTCAGTGGAAGGTTCTCACAAGGGTGATAAGACAGAGAGAGAGACAGAGAGAGAAAGACCTGTGGGTTGCTCTGACAGTCCAGCTGAAGGCCTGTCATCAGTGACCTTTCTCTAGCTGCATTGAGCCTCTTCTGTCTCAGCTAGTAGGATGCCATTCTGCTCAGCTCCTTCACTGGAGACTTCACTGATGAAGAACACAACAGAGAAATACATGGAGATCCAGAGACCATGATATGATGTAGTAAGGTGTGGTGAAGCAGTGTGAAGAGAAATTAGGATGCATCGGAAATGATTTTTTTACTAAATGCAAGAGAATTTTGCATTCCCAGCCAATGCCTCAACCCCAGCCACTGGATGCAGTGCCGGTCCCAAGCCCGGAAAAATGGGAGGGTTGCGGCAGGAAGGGCATCCGGCGTAAAACCTGTGCCAAGTTGTTGTGCGGACCAGTTGGTCTGCTGTGGCGACCCCAAACAGGGAGCAGCCGAAAGCAACTAAATGCAAAAGAATTTAAATGTGGACTAATGATGAGTTAAGGCATGTACTAATCATGAACTAATGAAGAGCTATGATGTGACTCATATGAATTCATACATGTACATGTTTGTTAGTTAATGTATTAATGAACACATAGGGATACACTAAATCAAACTTACTCTATAAGAAAGATTAATATGCATTAAATGATTTGCCAAATACAGCTGCATCCAGAAATGTCATTGGATGTCGCTGGATTATTTTCAGAATTTACATTGACCTTCCTCATCGAATGTAGAAAGTCGCACTAATAATAAACACCAATAATTTAATCTTAAATTAAATCCATTAGTCTTCAAATCGCATTGTACATGCTCTGGGTGGCTCAGGCCCATGGCACTGCTCCTTTAACCACAAGGCTGAAATTAATAACAATTACTCATTAGTCTTACAAGGATCAGGTTTGATTTAATTTACTCCTACACGTTAATAAATACATTAATTAACAAACATATACCAATATGTACTTGTTATTCACACATCAGTTCATATTAATATTGTAGTTAATGTCAGTTTTTCATAAGTTTTTCACTAGTGCATGACTTATGTAAGTATTGATTCAAATATTATGCCAGGATTATCCATGTACTGTTATTGTAAAGTGTTGCCAATGAATGTAAAGAGGAAGCAAATCAGTATAAAGAGGAAAAAAAAGATTTTCAGATGTGGTGATCACTGGGGTCTTGAACCTATGTCTTCTGCAAAAGATTTTTTTCAGACACTGAATCTGTAGGTCCAGATTATTTGAAGCCAGTTACATGTGTGTTATAAAAAAACAAACAAACAGAAAGCTGATGCCTAATATCCTAGATAAAAATAGAATTTGTGTGCACATTTAAAGAAATTCCACGAAACAAAAGTGTTTTATTCTTTCTTTCTTTCTTTCTTTCTTTCTTTCTTTCTTTCTTTCTTTCTTTCTTTCTTTCTTTCTTTCTTTCTTTCTTTCTTTCTTTCTTTCTTTCTTTTTCTAATTTTTCTTATTTTCCTGCTATAGAAAAGATTCTAAATCTAAACATATACTAAAAAATTATTAATGAGGCAAAAAAAGGAAATATCAAATCAATATTTGGTGTGATGACCTTTAATATGAAAACTACATCAATTCTCTAACGCTGTGCAGTTTAAAAAGCATTTAATAAGCAATTCAGATTTTTTTGACAACTCTAGCTGTCTCACATGATTCAGTCTCTGACAGCCTTGATGCTCTTTTCTGAAATGCATTGTATTACTTTGACAGAATTTTTTTTTTTAGTAATATTTAATTTGTTTATTAGTCAATAATTGTTTAATAGTTCAATAATTACGCAAGACAAAACACACAAGCTATACAGCACATCAGGATAAATGAAACAGCAAAATTGTGCAAAGCTGAGGAAATTACAAGGATATTGCATAGTAGCACTGTACAGGAAACCCATTTAAAGAGAATCATGAAATAATTTGTATTTATTATGTCGTTGTGTGAGATCGTAGCACTGACAAACAGTAAGCATACCGTCCTTATTAAACAATACTGCAAGAACCCTTATTAAACAATACTGCAAGAATCTACATGGAGGAGTCAGTGACCTCAGAACAGTATGCTATGATTAACCAGAGAGCTATGAATCTTCCCTGATCAACATTACAATTTCACTCTGTGTGCATGGGAAAAGTTGACATGTACTCACCGTGATGAGGGGATTCAGGTAGTTAGTGGATATCCATCACTCAATTCTCCTGTCTGTTCGAGATTCGCTTTGGAGGTGCATATAAAAGCAGTACAAATCTCTCTCTCTCTCATCTCTCTTTCCCCCTTATATCCCGCCTTCAATATGCTTGTACTAAGCAAAAACATGTGTAATTAACAAAGATTTGCAAAAGAACATAGCACAGCAAACACTTGAGTAATTACTCCATTGCTATACTGTTTGAAAGATACTTTGTTTTTTTTAATAAATAATAAACATTTTTTTATGTTTTTATGTTTTGTAAATCATCAATTTATTACAATAAATTAAATGTATTTTTTTTATTAGTATTTAAATTGAATACTTTGAAATAAATGTGTAAAAACCGTACCTTATACTTTTTTTTTTTATTTGACCTTCAAAAGTACTCATTTTGATGGATTTACTGTTGATTCCTTCAGGTTCACCAAGTCTCCTTTTCTTCACACATAAAAGCAAAATATTGTCCATTAAAAACGTGTCATCAAATTGAAAGGATCAACTAACTAACTAACTGTTTAACTAACTAAAAAAATAAATAAATAGTTTAAAAGATAAGTTAAAAAATATTTACATTTACTCTTTAACCCTTTATTTCATTTAAATTAGGATACTTTCCATCAAATACATTTTTGGCAACATACTTTTTCTTTATATTCAACTCTCAGTGCCGGTCGCAAGCCTGGATAAAATGGGAGGGTTGTGTCAGAAAGGGCATCCGGCGTAAAACCTGTGTCAAATCGAAGCATGCCGACCAAATGATCTGACCCCGAACAGGAAGCAGCCGGAAAAACAACAACAACAACAACAACATTTACTTTATATTCATACCTCATATCATATTTTGACACAGTACCCAAGTTTTCTGTAATGTTTCTACCCCTGTGTCAGGTCTGTCGTTTCCAACTCCATTCCCCATCATGCACCTTGCCCTACAAGCATGGCTACACTGGACTCCAACACCCAGAACACCCATACTCTTCCATCTTCACAGTCACCTTCATTCTGATCACACAGCTGTTCCCTATCAGACATTTTTTCTGATTTCTGGTCACTGTATTTTGTCATCATCTCTGTATTATCTCATCTGACACTGTTTGCTGATCGCCTGTCCTTTGCCTATTTTTTTTGACTCTGCCTTGCCTGATGTTTTTGAACTGACCCTAATGATCTTTTCACGTTTAAACTGCTTTAACTGCATTTGCATCCTGGCAGCCTTTTATTATTTGACACCCTGATAAATCTCTAATTCTACTATATAGTATATATTATTTATCTTCTATAAATATAATTAAATGGTAATATTAATGTATCTGTTATAAAATAAATGTTTTACTGGTCCTAAACAGAAAATGATTATTGTCACTGTTAAATGATTCCTTCTCTTATCTGCACTAGTTCCCACTAATGAACAGGGCCCTCAAAGAATGTTTTTTTTGTTGAATTCTTTTAATATCTGAGAGGCAGATTAAATACTTTCACCACTTTAAAACTGTATTTCTACAAAATCAAAAAAGGTGGCCTGAATTAATGACACATTTATTGCATGCATTCACAAGTAGCAACCGAACATGAGAGTCAAAGCTGCTGTAATTATTAAAAAAAAAAAAAAAAAACGCATCCTGATATCTATTAAAGAAATCTGTGATCTGAGAAATCAGCATTACAAAAATTATTATTTTACACATTATTTATTATTTTTTACAATCAGCAACTCTCTCAATTTTGTCTGCAGCTACAGGTCAAGAGTTTCAGTTTATGTTTGCATTAAACATCAGAATGAGAGGAAAAAGTTAATCTTCGTGACTTGTGGTATGGTTGTTGGTGCCGGATGTGATATGAGTATTTCATACACTGATGATCTCCTGGGAATTTTGCAGATAACAGTCTCTGGAGCTTACAAAGAATGGTGCGAAAAACAAAAAACATTTTTAGTGGAGGGTCTGCAGACTGAAAAACCTTGTTGATGAGAGAGATCAGAGGAGAATGATCAAATGATTGGAGCAGACAGGAAGTCTATAGTCACTCAAATAAATACTTTTTAAACCTGTGCTGAGCAAAAAAGCATCTCAAATGAGGTTGATGAGCTACAACATCAGAAGACACATCAGATATCACTCCTGTTTATTGTAAAAAGTGAAAATTCTCTACTGTTAAACTGTTTCCAAAGCAACGACTTACAAAGAGAAGAAAAACATCTCTGCCCCAGTCCCGGCTCCATGGCCCCACACCACATAACAGCCCATCACAAAATTCAATTGAGCTCTATATATTTTTCTCTTTTTTTTTTTTTACCTTCCCAACCACCTCCTTTTGTTTTTTTGTTGTTTTTTTTTAAATCTGTTGAGACAGCTGACTAGTTCATTCACTTCGCTAAATTTGAGGTTAACGAACATGCTGAATTACGAAGCAATAACGACAATAACAGCCAAAGAACATTGTTATAACTATATGTGAACTTTAGCACTGCTGCACTAGTAGCCTCACAAAACACAAATGTATAGATTTCTTGCTCCAAAAGGACAAAAGAAAACCACTTCATCTCACCAGAACACAGCTACCACTTCATCCATTTGTGGCAATGAGGTCGGAGAAATAGATGATTCAAGTTCAGCAGCAGCTTCCGATGGCGTCAAAAACACAATTACACAAACTCAAAAATGCAGTAATTCTGTCTCGAATTATTTAAACACGGCAAATCCTCACCAGCCGGTTCTAAAATCATACCTCCAAACTGTTTCTTGGTAATTAATACATTTATATTATTTCATATATATATATATATATATATATATATATATATATATATATATACAGTGAAGTGAAAAAGTGTTGGCCCCCTTCCTGATTTCTTATTTTTTTGCATGTTTGTCACACTTTAATGTTTCAGATAATCAAACACATTTAAATATTAGTCAAAGATAACACAAGTAAACACATCATGCAGTTTTTAAATGAAGGTTTTTATTATTAAGGGAAAACAAAATCCAAAACTACATGGTCCTGTGTGGAAAAGTATTTGTTAATACCTGTTAAAACAACTTAACTTAACTGTGGTTTATCACACCTGAGTTCAATTTCTCTAGCCACACCCAGGCCTGATTACTGCCACACCTGTTCGCAATCAAGAACTCACTTAAATAGGACCTGCCTGACAAAGTGAAGTAGACCAAAAGATCCTCAAAAGCTAGACATCATGCCGAGATCCAAAGAAATTCAAAAACAAATGAGAGAGAAAGTAATTGAGATCTATCAGTCTGGAAAAGGTTATAAAGCCATTTCTAAAGCTTTGGGACTGCCGCGAACCACAGTGAGAGCCATTATCTACAAATGGTGAAAACATGGAACAGTGGAGAACCTTCCCAGGAGTGGCCGGCCGACCAAAATTACCCCAAGAGCACAGCAACAACTCATCCAGAACTGCAGGCCTCACTTGCATCAGTTAAGGTGAGTGTTCATGACTCCACCATAAGAAAGAGACTGGGCAAAAATGGTTTGCGTGGCAGAGTTCCAAGACGAAAACTGCTGCTGAGCAAAAAGAACTTAAAGGCTCGTCTCAGTTTTACCAGAAAACATCTTGATGATCCCCAAGACTTTTGGGAAAATACTCTGTGGACTGACGAGACAAAAATTGAACTTTTTGGAAGGTCTGTGTCCCATTACGTCTGGCGTAAAAGTAACACCGCATTTCAGAAAAAGAACATCATACCAACAGTAAAATATGGGAGTGGTAGTGTGATGGTCTAGGGCTGTTTTGCTGCTTCAGGACCTGGAAGACTTGCTGTGATAAATTGAACCATGAATTCTGCTGTCTACCAAAAAATCCTGAAGAAGAATGTCCGGCCATCTGTTTGTGACCTCAAGCTGAAGCGAACTTGGGTTCTGCAGCAGGACAATGATCCAAAACACACCAGCAAGTCCACCTCTGAATGGCTGAAGAAAAACAAAATGAAGACTTTGGAGTGTCCTAGTCAAAGTCCTGACCTCAATCCGATTGAGATGCTGTGGCATGACCTTAAAAAGGTGGTTCATGCTCGAAAACCCTCCAATGTGGCTGAAATACAACAATTCTGCAAAGATGAGTGGGCCAAAATTCCTCCACAGCGCTGTAACAGACTCATTGCAAGTTATCGAAAACGCTTGATTGCAGTTGTTGCTGCTAAGGGTGGACCAACCAGTTATTAGGCTTAGGGGGCAAACAATTTTTCACACAGGGCCATGTAGTTTTGGATTTTGTTTTCCCTTAATAATAAAAACCTTCATTTAAAAACTGCATGATGTGTTTACTTGTGTTATCTTTGACTAATATTTAAATGTGTTTGATTATCTGAAACATTAAAGTGTGACAAGCATGCAAAAAAAATAAGAAATCAGGAAGGGGGCCAACACTTTTTCACACTGTGTATATATATATAAAATAATAATAAATGTATCTCCCCCCCAGCCCACCTTGAATATCACTTGGCCCACCCTTCATCTCGTATCTGGGAGCCAGGCCTGCTCTGCCCTGTCCACTACTCAGAGATTTGGACCAGTCTTTTGTGTGGTTTTTAAGCGCTAGTTGTGGTTTGATTTGGATGTGAATTTGGGGTACTGAAACCACAAGCTTCAATCTCCTGTCCTTCAGTCTCCACAAAAAATAAACCTTATGCAGTGCAACATTAATAATTGTGTGGCATTTTCTCTCTTGTCTCTTTTATTCTTAAAAGTTCTGCCCTAATATTATTGTTCTATAATCACTTTCCCTGGGGGCTATGGTGGCTTGGTGGTTAGCACATTTGCCGCACACCTCCAGGGTTGGGGGTTCAATTCCCAAGCTCCGCCATGTTTGTGTGGAGTTTGCATGTTCTCCCCGTGCCTTGGGGGTTTCCTCCCCCAGTCCAAAGATATGCATTGTAGGTTGATCAGCATCTCTAATTTGTCCGTAGCATGTGAATGAGAGTGTGCCTGCGATGGGTTGGCACTCTGTCCAGGGTGTATCCTGCCTTGATGCCTGAGATAGGCACAGGCTCCCCGTGACCCAAGAATAGATCGGATAAGTGGTAGACAATGAATGAATCACTTTCCCTAACACTACTAATTGAAGTGTTTTCTGCTCTCACAAATCTTTATATTGAATATATGGAATCTTTATACTGATTTGATGAATTTATAAAGTTCATATAGATAATAACAAACTCGTTATTTATTCATTCATCTTTAGTCTGCAATTTATCCAGTTCTAAGCTCAGTTCCTTAAAAACCATCCACCTCCAACAGTCTTTCAACTCAGTTTATAACCCATCTCAAGCTTAAGCTCTAGCTTGTTATCCCCCTCTTTTCTCTCTCTTCTGTTTCTTCCCTCTTCCCCCCAGTTCCCATCTTTCTCCTGCAGTGTACTGACCTGCTGTGTAGTGGAGGCTGACGTGTGAAGTGTGCATCATTCTAAACAGTTTTCTCTCTCCATGTCTTTCCCTGCGTCTCTCACCTCTTCTTTTTTTCTTGGAGTGAATGTTAATAAAGTGTATACTTTATAAAGGACTTTCTCGCTGTGATTTGAAGTTAACATGGTCAGGGCTGCTCTTATCTCTGCATACATTTAAATTAATTGGGATGTGTGAGCCAGACATGGCTTTTCATCTTGAAAATCTAATTAGGTACATTTTGCACACTTTCAGGGTGCTAATTGCTACCTTTTGGACTCATAGCTCCTTTTCTGTGTGCACCAAATGTGAAATGGAGCTTATTTTCCTTTTCATTCCTACTCAGAACATAATGGGCTGTAACGTGGCCTTTTCCAGAAATAGAATCAAGTGGCAAATATGATGGCTGTTATTAGGCCACACTGCACCTCATTGTGGATTGTGGATTGTTCACTCTTGTGTAATACGTAACTTTAGTCACAGGGGGCATAACACCTATTAGATCAATTATGGGGTAATTGTTCCTGTTTAGGTATTTTAAATACAATAGTTTTTAATACAATACAAAAATACAGCTTGATAAAAACAAAACAGAAAATATAATGAATAAATACTAGGTGCCAGGTGTCCACAATTATGAATTATACCTGTGACCAAACAAGAAAACTGATGAACAAAAGAATCATTTTTGCGCACATTTTTGTTGGGAGAATCACAAGTTCAAAGCTCATTACAGTCATTTAATGCATTAATTACACAGACAATACAGATAAGGCCTCATACGTATTTTATTAAATTTCAATATTATATAACATGACATGACAGTTAACAAACCAGCAGCATCTGGCAGTGTGACACAACAGATGCTCGAGTGAAGCTCTGTATATATTTTTTTATTCAATTGCAGAACAGCTAAATGAAGACTTGCTAAATAAATACATTTTCTTTCATGCTAGTTCAGTTTTTCGCATTCCAGAAATATAGATCACACAAATCACCCACCTTTGACACCTGCAGTGTCAGTATGAAGGCTTACAGCATATAAGTAACTCACCGGCATAACCTTCTCAAAGCAAACGTAACCCCATCGATCAAACAGTGAGATTCTGCAGATTGAAGCAGGACTAAGCAGCTGGAGTTGTTACTTTGCATGTTTGTTTTAACACAGAGCTATTGAACTGGTCAGAATGTGTTGATTAATTTCCTCTAACAGCAGTTCTGACAGTTATTCAAATCAGGTTCCTATTAATGCATTACTCAAAAATATTACTGTTTCTATACTGGTATTTCACAGAGACTTCCAGGGCAGACGTCCCACATAATATAAGGCCAGTAATAAACAGATTGTTATTTAGCAAGGTAATTTATGTATATATATATATATATATATATATATATATATATATATATATATATATATATATATATATATATATATATATATATATATATATATATACTATACTATACACATAGATAGATAGATAGATAGATAGATAGATAGATAGATAGATAGATAGATAGATAGATAGATAGAATTAAGATTTCTGTAAGATGTGTCTTGATGTGTCAGAGTTGTGTAATGTGCAGTTTTTGTTTTTGTTTTTTTGCCACAAGAGAGTGTTTAGAAATGAGGAGTTTGCCTGGCCTTCTTTTATCTTCTTAACTACAAGAGAGGCAAAAAAACTGCTGAGAAAGCAACTGTTTATAGCTGCTATAACATAACTGATAATTCGAAGAGAAAGACAATTTATTTTTGAATTTATTTTCCGCATATTTATTTTTCGCATATATTCCACAACAATGTAGAACAGTGTAAGGTGTCGTTCTTTAACAATTTAATCACTGTGGTACAGAGGAACAACCAACTTTGTTGTGGTAATTTTAGGGTTGCTTTACTATAACTGCCTGCCCAAAAGTGTCATATATCTGACATAATGTACACAGAACCAAGTACTTGAAAAGCCAGCATGTGTGTATGCAAATACTGTACACTATATGGCCAAATATTTGTGGGCACCTGACTATCAAACACTCATCTGGATTTTCCCCAAACAATTACCACAATCTCGAAAGCACAAAATGATATAGGATATCTCCATGCTGTAGCATTACAACTTTTCAAGTGTAAATGACAATGCCCCTGTGCACAAAGAGAGGTACATGAAGACATGGTGTGTTAAGGCTGGAGTGGAAGAACCTGAGTGGCCTGCATAGAGCCCTGACCTCAAGCCCACTGAACACATTTGGGATGAACTGGAATGCTGACTGTGCACCAGGTCTCCTCAACCAACATCAATACTCAAGCTCACTAAAGCTCTCAGGTCTGAATCAGCAAATCTCCACAGATACACTCCCAAATCTAGTGGACACACTTC
Organism: Hemibagrus guttatus; assembly: GCA_033459395.1. NCBI lineage: Eukaryota > Metazoa > Chordata > Actinopteri > Siluriformes > Bagridae > Hemibagrus > Hemibagrus guttatus. The sequence continues at coordinate 13,266,219 of JAUCMX010000004.1, forward strand.
TCTGAATAGAGGAAGTTATTATAACAGCACAGGGAGATTAAATCTCTACATTTATTATGTTCAGTAGAAATTCTATTCATACTTGTATGCATGCAGTGATTCATGTGAGATGTGACTAGGTGACAGACACTCACCAGACATGAGTGACAGTAAGAGTGTATATCTGTGTGTGTGTGTGTGTGTGTGTGTGTGTGTGTGTGTGTGTGTGTGAGAGAGAGAGAGAGAGAGAGAGCAACAGGGACGGTGTTATTATAGAAGGATCAGATGAGACGATTGGCTTGTTTCCCATCATCAGCACTATTGATTCTTTCTGTCAACACTCCACTTGTCTGTTCAGTTTCTCAAAGACCCACACATGTCCAGAGACACACAGGCTCACCATGTTGCATCTAAAAATGGTACCTTCTGTGTGAGGACAGCAGTGACCCTATTACTTGTTAAAGCCGAAATGTAAAGGTGGTTACTGAAAATGTATGATTAATAATTCTAAAACTCTATATACTGTGTATAAGGTGTGCAGTGGTATTTATAAGACATTATCAGAAGATCCTTTAAGTCCTGTAAGTTGGGGCTTTCATGGATTGGACTTGTTTGTCCAGCACATCCCACAGACACTCAATCAGGTTAATATCTGGGGTATTTGGAGGTCAAGTCAACACCTTGATCTCTTTGTCACGTTCCTCAAACTATTCCTGAATACTTTCTGCAGTGTGACGGGATGCATTATCTTTCTGAAACAATCCATTGCCATTAGGAAATGCTGTTGCTATGAAGGAGTGTACTTGGTTTGCAACAATGTTTAGGCAGGTGGTATGTGTCAAAGTAACATCCACATAATCACAAAAGGTTTCTCAGCAGAACATTGCCCAGAGCGTCACACTGCCTCCAGCTGATTGCCTTCTTGCCAGAGTGCATCCTGGTGCCATCTCTTCCCCTGGCCGTCTAAATGGTGTAAAAGAACATTATTCAGCAGACCAGACAAACTTCTTCTACTGAAACATGGTCTAGTTCTGATATTCTGTCTGTTGTAGGTGCTTCTGTAATAGACAGGGGTCAGCATAGACACTTTGCTGGTTGTCCTTCCGTAGACCACTTTCAGTAGGTACTAACCACTGCATACTGGAAACACCCCACATGACCTGTTGCTTTGGAGAGTCTCTGACCCAGCCGTCTAGCCATCACAATTTGGCCCTAGTAGTACAATTTAGCACTAGTAATTAAAATATATTAGCACAGTGACAATGATTATAATATTTGGTGCCTTCAAGCAATGTCAGAATGTTGGAAGGTACTTGTAGATCATTCATGGACCTTCATCCATGCAGAACATTTAACATTCCTTTATATTATTAGTTTGGATCATGTAGATGCCCTTATCAATTCAGACCACAGGTTTTTTTTTACAGGGTTTAAATCCAGACAGTGCCATATTGATTTTGTGTTCCTGCAGTCATTTCTGTATTGATTTGGAAATATGGCTGGATGATATTATGTTGTTAGAAGATCCATCTATGGATCAAATATAATTCATGATACCATCAATCTTCAATTACCACAAAGCATCCACGTTTAAACACCATTTTTGCAGTGGCTTATCATGTGTGTTTTCATATATGCAGCCTCCATTTTTTGCCAAATGTGCATGGCAAAAGAGGTTGGTCTTGTTTTAGCAAAATATCCAAATAACTATGTTTCAATCCATACAAAAACATTGACGCTAGGCCGTTTAAACAACAGCACTCCTGCCTTAACCCAAAAAACCCCCAATAATTTTAAAGAGAGACATTTTTCCCCACAGTTTCTGTATGGCAAACAATTCACGTGGTACACTCACATTTAAGTAAGTTAAGTTGCCTTTATTTGTCACATATACATTACTGCACAGTGAAATTCTTTCTTCGCATATACCATCCTTGGAGGGTTGGGATCAGAGCGGTCAGCCATAATGCAGCGCCCCTGGAACAGTCAAGGGCCAAACAGTGGCAGCTTGGCAACAACCCAGAGCCTTAACCACTTACGGACATTACCAGCTTCATAGTCCTGCTTTCCCTCTCTCAATCCTTGCATATTTTTTAAAATAGAAATGGTTCTGTATATCATGGCAGATGTACAGGTGCACTTATTTAGTATTCATTCTGATTACTGTTATAAAACAAGGTCTTAGTGGACTTGCCCAATATGGCAACCCAATTATGTGTTCATTGTGTAGTACAGAACCTCACATGTTGAATTTTAAACTATGAGAAACAGTATGCATGACAGTACGCTGTGCAACGGTGCAATAATTCCTCAACCTCTACGTAAATATGTAGTTCTTAATCAATATAGTAGTTCTTAATCAATATAACACACTCACCCACTTTATTAGGAACACAATTCATTCAATTATATGATCAGCCAATCAAGTGCCAGCCATGCAGTGCATAAAATGAAGCTAATGTTCATCAGCAACAAAATATGATCTCACCTACTTTGATTATGGCATAGTTGTTGGTGCAACACAAGCTGAATGGTGCAAAAAGTAAAAAACATCCCACAAGCAGATGTTCAGAAGAGCCTTCTCAAATCTGTCTATGTGGCACAGAGGGTTATTTACCTGGCTGCATCAATGCTGCTTAAGCCGGTGAAACTTCCTTTTCATCTATATTAACAAAGATATTGAATTACTGCACTTGACCGCTATGTTTCTCATTGCTCTGAGTGCCTATAAGAAGTTTGTACCCATTACACCTTCAGTTGTAGGCATCATCTCTATGTCTTGTGTCAGGTATACACCCCACGTTTGTTATATTATTGTAAGTTTTGTCATTTTTTTTTAAGCTTCATCAGCTAATACAAATTGTGAGGTCACTGTTGCATTGAGGTCATACTTAGTGCTTCTGCATCTGCCACTCCAGCCAGTATGCATGTCCTTTTATCAGGCTGCAGTTCAGCTTCTGAATGCTGCCTCATTAAAGAAACTGATTCATTCTGGAATAACACACTCACTCACTTGGGTGACTATCTTCTTCTTCTTCTTTCGGCTTTTCCCTTCAGGGGTCGCCACAGCGAATCATCTCTCTCCACCTATCCCTATCTTCTGCATCCTCAACACTTGCACCCACTAGCTTCATATCCTCATTTATTCCATCCATATACCTCCTCTTTGGCCTTCCTCTTTGCCTCCTGCCTGGCAGCTCCATGTCCAACATTCTCCTACCAATATACTCACTCTCCCTCCTCTGAACATGTCCAAACCATCTTAATCTGTCCTCCCTAACTTTGTCCCCCAAACGTCCAACATGAGCTGTCCCTCTGATGTACTCGTTCCTAAACTTGGATGACTATAATACCATTAAATAAGTTAGACATTTTATCTGCTTTCTCTTTTTCTTTTTGAGCTGTGAGAGATCCAGGTTTAGAGAATCAGAACAACTGAGTACATCAGGGGGGCTTTTACAGTGCACTTAACTCCGGGTGATTGTCATTCTAAACTCTACTATTAACCCTGGGTTTGAGTAAGTATTTTACACTTGTAATATAGAAGTGGGGTTAGCAAAGATTTTTACCCTTGATTATGAAATCTTGCATTGTTTTTGGGCTATTAACTCCCCATTGTGGTTGCAAATGTCTACAGTGTGAAACAAAACGGTGTTAGAAAGCTACACCTGGATGCTTAGCAACAGCCATCCAATCAGAAATTGCTTCATATCACATGCTTTATACAGTCACAGAAACCCTGTGTGTTGTGTAAGCAGTACTTGCAGTATTTGATAGAAATAAAAGTGAAATGGTGACGGAAAACGGTTTTAGATTTGGATTTAAAAACAAAAATAGCAAAAACAAACAAAAAAAAGATTTTGAATCCATTTAGTCAACTTCTCAACAAGACAACACAAGAAACCTTATCTAGGTGGCTCTTCTGGAGCAGGAGGCATGATTTTGCTATCAATATTTGGTGAGAAGAGGAGCAGTAACAATGAAACGGACAGTGTATTATAGACTACACATTATTGGTAATCTTTGACAAATAGAAATATACACATTTTCAGCACCTGTTCATTCATTGTCTACCATTTATCTGATCTATTCTCAGGTCACAGGGAACCTGTGCCTATCCCACACGTCATTGGGCATCAAGGCAGGATACACCCTGGACGGAGTGCCAACCCATCGCAGGGCACACACACACAGACAGACACTCATTCACACACAATTCAGAGATACCAATCAACCTACAATGCATGTTTTTGGACTGGCACAGGGCAGAACATGCAAACTCCACACACACGGCAGAGACGGGAATCAAACCCCCCAACCCTGGAGGTGTGAGGCAAACATGCTAACCACCAAGCCAACGTAGCCCCTTAGCACTTTTTCAGTCATTATAAAATAATAATTATTTAAACAGACAGATGAAAAATATATCATTATATGCTCAAGAGTTTATGAGCATAAAATATAATGATATTGTATATTACATATTATCATGTATGTTCTACTGATTTAATCACTTTTATAGATCATGGGTTGTCAAGCTCTGCCTGATTAGCTCTATAGTTATTATTGCTCCTAGTGGTCAAAAATAGGAACTGAGCACTCTGCATATTCACTGAACATGAAATTCAAACCAGATTGGGAGCCACTTGGGAGTCCAGGTTGGGAACCTATTATAAACTGCGAAATAAGTTCTTTATATTCATTTTAGTGAGCAAATCAGCTGAATAAACTTAATAAATGATGGACTGGATGCACACATGCCACAGTGATCAGTTTTATTGAGAGGAAACATTCTGTGCTAGACATGTCATGATACTCTGTTATGGATGTTATAAGAGCTTCAGAGACTAACTGGTTTCAGAGAATATTGAATGCATGTGAATTAGTTGATCTAAGCTAATGATCTAGGTTAATGTTGACGATAAAATAGTGGTAAAGATCTCTGCTCTATACTCCATGCTCTATTTTGCTCTATTGTGTTTTTTTGTCTTTGCTTACAGAAGGTAAGCTTGTCTAATTGCCTTTTACATCCAACAATCAGAAATGGTTAATTAGATCTGCATTACTATCTGTTCCTTTTTTTCTTAGTCACAATCTCTGTCTCTCACCTTGTCATCAAAAATACCACCTTACGAATTACTCCCTAAATCGAGAGTGAGTAAGCCACCAAAACGATAAAGGCAAAGAGGGTGGTACCTAACCAAGAGAAAAGTGATGACAGGTTATTTTTCACCACCGTTCCCCTGACAGCGCAGTGCTGTTTCCTCTTCTCCACTGACACACGCAAGATTTAATCTGGCCATCTCTGGGCGGCCCTTCCACTCCCATAACCAAATGAAAGCCATTATTACACACTTTACAGACAGCAGGGGGAGCAGAGTCGAGCCAGGAAAAAGGCCAGAGCAGCAGATTTACAGGGCTCGACAGTGTGATTTCAGCATGTGTGCTTGTCTTTGCACTTGCGTGTAAGAGTGAGTCAATGTGTATGCGTGTAAACCATTATTGTTGATGGCGCTTTTTATTCTTATCGAGAGTTATTGTTGGCATGCCAGGTGGGAGACATTTCAAACCATAAAAGAAAAGTGCACACTGAAGACTCATCATCCGGTGCTTTCAGTGTCGATCCTAATGGCCCACACACTTTGTGTACCTCTCCTTCACTCCTGTTTTCCCTCTTCAGCTTTGGAGGAGGAAAGAGGAAATTAAATGTTAGGGCAATATATACTATAATATTAATTACAAGGCTGTGTAAATTTAGCTGGAGATCAATAATATGTAAAATATATAAACAAATGTCTACTTTATTTTAAAATGCTTCTTTTAAAACCTTGCTTGGAATAAGAAAAAAAAACTACTGTACATTGAATAGTGAACAGTGTTAAAGGTTTTTACTGACTGGCAATTTTTACATACGCCAATGGTCAATTTTTTGAAAACTACATAAAAACATTTTACAGAAGCTATGAAGATTTTGTGGTGGCATGGTGGTTAGCATGTTTGCCCCACACCTCCAGCATCCTGGGTTTGAGTCTTGCTCCCGCTCACTGTGTGTTTGCATGATGTTTCCTCCCACAGTCCAAAGACATGCTTCTAGGCTGATTGGAGTCTCTAAATTGCCTATAGTGTATGAATGAGTGTCTGGGTGCTCATAAAAACTCAGTTTCACACAGACAGCTCCAGAATTACTGACTTTCTTGATAAAGATGGCTAGACAAGCTTCCCAAAAAAATGTGAGCGATTAGGTAATTAGCTTAAATAAAAATCCCAAATTTTTTATATTCAGCAGACCTACTTATCCAGAGGAGCTTGTAGAAGTGGTTTGTAGTTTCCATCAAAATAACATCCTCTGCATGATAGATCTAGATCTGAAGGCCTGGTAGAAAGATGTTAGTTCAATGATTTGGTACAGCAACAAACAAAAATATATGAGATTAATTTTAGCATCATTTTATTCTTCTTCAGTCTTTCGTCTTTGTTTGAAGACAGCCGGTGACTCAGCTGTTTGGACAGCTAGAGGAAGTTCCTCATGCATAAAGTCTCTTCTGTCCTGGTGCGTAGGTGGGCATTACTGATATTGCTGATTAATATGTTAATAAAATTGCCAATTTTAAAACAACAAAAGTTTTTGATGGAATTAGATTGAAATGCTGGTTAAAGGAGAAGCCAGTGCATGACTAGAAGCATGACCCTTTTTTTTTTTTTTTTTTTTTTTTTTTTTAAAGCTTTCAGTGTTAATTGGTCTTTATAAGCCTTTATTTTTCTGTCTCAAAAGACTTTTTTGGTCCCAAATTGGGGTCAAAACCCAACAGGACCAGCAAACTCCACTTTTTGTGCTGCCAACATTATAATACATTAATCAATGACCACAAAAACTGCAACAGAGCATAAATGTGATTAAGTTGGACTGTGTGCAGCCAAAATAGCAAAACGCAAGACTTGTCAGCAAATGGCAAGAAAACAGCTTCCAGTGAGTATCAGAAAACAGGACAGGTGATTTGACACATTGAGACAATAGGACAGGTTCATACAGATTACATTTCTCCTTATCACACACAAAAGGATGCCAGGATCAGTGCCTCCTGAGACTATTAGGTGTTAAAGGTCATGCTGAAAGGGCTAGCTATAGTAGGAATGGACAGTAACACCATGTAACCATGTAGCTGCCTGCTCTCTCTCATTAACCTCAACCAGGCATCAGATTTACACTGACAACCTTCTAATTATGGACACAAATGCTTAAGCTAATGGGTTCAAAATGTATTCAATTTCAGGTAAAAAAAAATAGTTTGGTTAAATATTGTTTCATTTATAAGATAAAATATAGTTTTTATAGTCATATTAAGTTAAGAGTTTTACTTTCTGTTCTGTAAACGTTGCCTGTTTGCAGTGGCCTTGTGGAAATTTGGTCTCTGTTCCCTTAAGAGTCAAGTGGGTTCTATATCACTAAATGCAATATTTATACACTTTGAGTGTTTAATGATTATTTTCTCACTCAGCTTGAGTGCACCATAACTCTAGCACAAAGCATGGGTGAATATGTAAATCAGACACACATTTTATATTATAAACAATTTGGAGATAAAAACATCTGTGTGGTGTGCGGCATGAGAAAACCCTTGCTCTAATAGAACTATAACTCTTCCAATATTTAGAAGTCTTTTACTCAATTATCGCGATTTAAAATTGTTTGTCTTGGAGGACCTGATTTAATGTGTAATCAATTGGATATTCACCTGATGAGAGAAACTAGACATGTTAAAGGAAATGAATGCTCAGCTAAGTGATGCTGTGCCTGTTTGTTGTTAAAGATTCAGTCTTCTGACTCTATCAGGATGATCATAATAAACATGCTACTATAGTTGGATAGTTTTGGTTCTTACCAAATCACAATAATTAAATTCTCTATTGATTAACCTGATTTTATATAAAATTGTTACACTAATGCCTATTGGATGCTACATGATTGTGATGGTGGAGCTGCCACCCATACAGTGCCAAGCAGACATGCTCCTTGTATGACTGCTGCCGGGTGCTGAATAGACTCCATTACAGCACCATGCTTGTTGTGGAAGGCATGGAGGCACATGGCTGCAAGGCAGGTGACAGAAGCACACACAGCTGGTGGGCAATGATTGCAAGTGGCAGCTCTTCACCCTCCTGAAGAAGCTGGGGGAGTATAAAAGGGCGCAGCAAACATAGACAGGTGAGCAAAGTTTCTTGGCATCTCTATGCTGACCTGTGCTTCCATCAGGAGCTGGCGACAACAGTGATGACTCCACCCCCAGACACGCAGCGCCCCACAGAGCTCCCTGGTTCCTGCCTTGTCACTGCAAACCCCTGTTTTATGACCCTCACACCGGGAAGATCACAACAACAGCACTCATCGACTCCATTTTTCACTCTCTCAACATCCTTTTCCTTACTATTTCTAAAATAAAAGAGCACTTTTTTTTCTCTTCTTCAGCCTCCTGAGTGTTGCACCCTGCAGCCTTGAGTAGATACAACAATTTACAAAATCTCAGAAATGCTGGGCTGCTGATGCTCATATTTTTATCACATCCACACAACATCTGTACATGCTATATAAGCTTTCCCAATGAGGCTTAGACCAAATTCTGCACTGTCATAAAAATAAATGCAAAAACTTTCTGTCATAGCATTTTGTGACAAATTTGTACAGAAACAAGAAAAAATAAGAAATAAGAGAAAACAACAGCCTGTATTATACATTACTTTTATGGCATTTGGCAGATCATGTAATTCAGAGCAACTTACATTGCCGGTTTTTTAAATACAGCTGAGCAGTTGAGGGTTGTATTAGCAGTTGAGGCCATGCTCAAGGGCCCTACTATAGTAGCAATGGGATTTAAATAAACAACCTTCCAATCTGTCCAAAATCCTACCACTACCCACTGTAACACATACCCCCTTGGGGTTTTTTACTTTATTGTTTCCTTGTCTCATGTCTACGGTGGCCGAGAAGCGCAAAACAAAGTAACAAATCCAAAAACACAATAACAAAAACAAAAACACAAACCCGAAACCAAAATAACAAATCCGAAAACACAATAACAAATCCGAAAACACAATAACAAAAACACAAACCCGAAACCAAAATAACAAATCCGAAAACACAATAACAGATCCGAAAACACAACAACAAAAACAAAAACCAATGAACAAAACCGAAAATACAATAACAATTCAGACCAACCAGAAAAGATAGTTATAGTTTGTGAATGGAATTCTTACCTCTGATTGGACGAGACATCTGTCACTCAAGATATACAAGAAGTAGGAAATTGTATATCTAACTTTATTTCTGATACATGTGTGTTCTGTGCTCACTTTAAACCATTTTTTTCGATAGTGCTATTTTTAAATCTAAGATTGTTTTTGCTTTTGTTATTGTTTCTTTTACACCTGTTATATTGTTTTCGTATTTGTTGTTTTGTTTGGCACCTCTCAGCCACCGTACATGTCCATCGGAAACACAGCAGAATGTAAGACGCTGTTGCTGTTCTACTGTAATAAAACAGTTGTATGGGCCATTTTAAATCTACAAAGTTTGCAGACTCACCATGACCATGAAAGACTGGAAATACATTTGTTTTATTTATGTTAGTTATCTACTTTGCAAAGCTATGGATGGACAGGGCTGTTGCAGGCGGTTGGACAATTAGACAGAACTATCTATCACCATTTTTGCACTTTTATGCTTTGTTCATGACCTTGGTTAAATTATCAATTCACAATATTAAAACAACAAGAGATTTGAAATAAAACAAACAACAAAATAATTAAAATATGACATACAGTATTTTGATATCATTAGACACATAGTACTGGTGGAATGAGACTCAGGGGCTAATTACCAGAATGTACATTCATTCATTGTCTGCCGCTTATCCGAACTACACTCGGATCACAGGGAGCCTGTGCCTATCCCGGGCGTCATAGGGCATCAAGGCAGGATACACCCTGGACGGAGTGCCAACCCATCGCAGGGCGCACACACACACACACACACACTCACATTCACTCACGCAATCACACACTACGGACAATTTACAGATGCCAATCAACCTACCATGCATGTCTTTGGGGGCGGAAACCGGAGCACCCGGAGGAAACCCCCGAGGCACGGGGAGAACATGCGAACTCCACACACATGGCGGAGGTGTGAGGCAAACGTGCTAACCACTAAGCCACCGTGCCCCCCAGAATTTACATTTAAAGAAAATTAATTCCAACTGATATTCTCAGCTTGAGTCCTGACCTTAAGCTGTCAGCTGTACATACCCAGTTGAGCAGAGGGAGCCAGTCCTGTTAAATCACATTACCAAAATGCATACAGGAAGGAAAGTCTGTTTGGGATGAGCCGCCAACAGGCTGCCAATAATAGTCAAGTCTAATGTAATTTGCTCAATTGCATTTGCAGAGCTTTACAATGTTGATTCAATTATGTTCAGCAAAGGAATGGACAGTTTACTACTAATCAAATTAATCGTTGTCCTCACCTAAAAATGCTACTCATGAAAAAAGGAAAGGTGTTAATTAAATATTAACTCCATCATTTTAATATAATTAATATCAAACCATTATTCCAGAGAGATAGAGAATCCTTGTTGTTATTTTACACCATCGCTTAAAGTACCTGGCGAGGCTAGCAGAGTGTGTTCCTTACACTGAGGGGGAAAGTCTCTGGCACAACGGAAGAAAGCACAAGAAATAAACATGATATGGCGAAGCTCTGTTTACAATGTGCTAAATGTTTTAAATAAGTGTGCTAATTACTGTGCTTGTTAACTCCTCAATTTGAAGATTCGAGTGCTTGCTTGCTTGTTAATGGCTGTTTAATGACCTTAAGTTATCGGTCTGTATACATCTACAGGGACAGACTTTTTTCCCAGAATAAAGGAGTGTGTATCATTATAATACCGTGGGGTGTTTCCTTTGGAATTGTTTCCACTATCTTGTTTAGCTGATGTAACGTTTGAATGCATCAAGGAGTTTCCATTCCTTGCTTGCAACCACTCACACACACACACACACACACACACACACACACACACACACACACACACACACAGTGTTTTTCCACTGAGGTAAATCTAAGCAACTGAATATGAATATTCGTAATACTTATACCTAATCCTGTCATTTCTTTCAGGGGTTCCCACCAAATGTCCCTATGAGGATATAATCACATGGTCCCCACAAAGGGGTGAATACATACACGCTATTCCTTTAATTACAAATCGGGCAGATGGAGGCACCTCAGGTAGCAGTGAGATGCAGTGAGACCAGGAGGATGCGGTGCATGGCAGGATCAGTCCTCACGGGAAAGCTGTCACCACGCAATATCCGTCCTGACGCTCCAATAGCCAAGCGTACACTGCTCATCTACTGTGAAGAGGGACTTTTTCTTCCTTCTTTTATTCATTCTCTTGTTCTTTCACTGTATATACAAATAATAACTGAGCCTTCTTCTGCAGTATGGCTAGTTGTGATGTAATATTTGATTTGTAGCAAAAGGTGATAGGCGAGTCTTTTAAAACCTAAAGCTTCATGTCTGGTTTTTTTGGAAGCTGCATTAGATCACTGAATGTCTGTGAGGTGTTATAGTAGCTGAAAGTCAGCAGCCACCTGATATTTTTAGCACATCATTTTGTCTAGCCGCTGCATCCCTACCTGCTGAGGAAGAGCTTTGTTTTACCTAAATCAAATCAAATATAAAGAGGAAGTCTGTGTCTACTCACTATAAAGTGCTTGTTTGTTTGTTGAAAACAAAAAACATAACCTCTTAGGTTGAGTGGGATCATTTTCAAATTCCTGTATTGCCCTTTGAGGTCTGTGCTGGACTCTTTAGTCACCTGACACAAAATGCAAGAGCATTAATGAAAGAAGGATAAACCACATAGCCAGCTGCATATTTTTTCCCCATTTGTTTGTCATTCATTCTTAATTGACTAAAAAAATGAATTAACTGAGCTTAAAATCGACACACCTGAGCGCTTCCTCGTTTTAATCCTTATTTGATAGGATGTCTCTGTACACATGAGGTTCTGAAACTTTTGAAGCATTAAAAGCTCCCCTGAGTGGTCAGTTGTGAGTGATGTAGTGGCAAACCACTCCTTGGCCTCTCAATAAAATGTCTTCCAATGTCTTTAATTAACTCCTCATCTTATGTATTCTCCTACATGCTTTGTTGTTGCTGCCGCTGTTTCTTTCAAATGTCAAGACAGTCCATTGTTCTGTTTAACTTGCCACGTCCTCCTTCCCCCTGAAACCCGCTCAGTGATCTCATTTATTAAATGTCATGTAGGGAGTGCGCTGGCGCAGAACGCACGACGTCAACCCGTGAAGCGCTCGGGCCTTCCGCAGGCGAAAGCACATTTCAGGTACGGTCTGAGCCGCCAGAGCCATTCCGTCATCTGCAGGCAAAATACTGTCGCACAATAGGTCGCACATCTTAAGTTATGTAGACAGCGCTATAGTGATATGCCAGCTTTGAGTCTGTAAACGCCGTGCTGTTTATAATGTGAGACAGGTGACCATGCATACTGCGAATGATTGTGAGTCGGTGTGTAATATTAATCTCTTGCAGTCGTGTGGGAACACTAACCTATAATCGATCGATTTATTATTTTTTTTTCATGCATTTCCATTGATACATATAACTCGCAAGAGTCCACTTGAACAAAAAAAAAAAAATGGGAAAAGTTCTTGGAGTCATTGATAAAAACTACACCAGTCGCCTCCGTAATCCATTAGAACGCAGCACACAAAGACTAATGACCTCTTGTTCGCGCGTCATGGCCCCCATTTTTACAGGAACTGAGTACCTTCCTCTCTCCAGAATCTCGAGTACCCGCAAGCCCACCTGTACGATTCTTCTTCAGAAGGGGCGGCGCTTCGCATGACGTCACGGGCTGTAGAGGCGGTCCGCGCCGGAGCCATTGGCAGCCCGGAGACGCGCTCGTGGGCCGGCGGGGAGCCGCGCGGGGGGCGGGGGGCGGGGGCGGGGGCGCGTGCTCACCAGCCTTTGTGTATCACTTCCAATATCTCACGCGTCAATAATTGAGCGCGCGAGCAGACGGAGCCCCGCGCTATGTGCTCAGCCGCGCGCCGACTGCACGAGGGCCTCGCTGCGTTCACCGCCGACTCCAGACCAGTACACCGGGAAAATACGCAGGAGAAGAGGATCTAGAAACAGAAAACACACACATCCCAGGCAGGTTTCGGAGAAAATACGAAATAATCTCACATTTGAGAAAGAGTCCATAAATAACGCACTCGGTTTGGACACCCAGACGTGGAGCGCGCGTGATTTCCAGTGCTGGAGAGAGGGCTGGAGGAGGCTGTGAGTGTGTGAGCGAGGTGAAGTGGGAGAGAGGCTGAGACAAGTGCCGAGGAGACTGCAGGCTGAAGTTACAGTGATGCTGGTGTTCGTGCTGTGCGCGCTGGCGTTAGGTTGCCTGGCGAGCGCGCAGAACGAGACGGAACCCATCGTGCTGGAGGGAAAGTGTCTGGTCGTGTGCGACTCGAACCCAACTTCTGACCCCACCGGCACCGCGCTCGGGATTTCCGTGCGCTCCGGAAGCGCCAAAGTCGCATTCTCCGCTGTCAGGAACACCAACCACGAGCCGTCGGAGATGAGTAACCGGACAATGGTTATCTACTTTGATCAGGTAACTTTATTAAACGTGGTTACAGAGCGGGGGAGTTAAAGAGGGACTGTGGGCGCGGAGATATTGCTTTCTATACATGCTGCCGCCGAGAAGCTGCTGTGATGTTCCTTTGAGGGAGCTGCTCCCAGGTGGTATATTTTACCCAGCGTGTCCACTGATAATCAAAATCTACATTAAAAAAAATACTATTAAAGGTACCGAGTGTGCAAATATGTACTGAAAAAGCCCACGGCACGTTTGATTAAGTCTAATCGAGCTTGAAATGGCATTTTGGACCTTTACATCACATGTTCTCGCATCGACACGAAAAGCGTACCGAAGGCCACAACACAAACTTCAGTCGTGTTCCTGACTTTCACATTTAGTTGTATTGTACAGAATGAAACCAAACTAAAGCCACGTTTCAATGCTAGTGCGCGTTTGTGTTGCTGAGATTGTAGAGAGTGTGTGACTTTTCTCTGCGATGCGTTTTCTCTTGCAGGTTCTCGTGAACGTCGGCAGAAGTTTCGACGAAGAGAGGAGTAATTTCTTCGCCCCACGAAAAGGGATTTACAGTTTTAATTTCCACGTCGTGAAGGTTTATAACCGTCAAACTATCCAGGTCAGTCGTGTTGCTCTGTGCGCATCGGTCGCGTCTGTGCGCGCCAGCGTCTGAGTGTGTGTGTGTGTGTGTGTGTGTGTGTGTGTGTGTGTGTGTGTGTGCGCGCGTGTGCGTGCGTGCCGGGTTTTGATTGCTCGTCAATTTCAAAGGAAACACGCTGAAGTGTTTATTATAATGCACTTTATTCACTAGCAGGTGCTAAACACGTCTCATGATTAAATATAACCATGGCTTTAAGCACAGAAGTGGACCATTACGCGCATGAACCCATGCCTTCTGCACCGTGTGGAGTATCTGTATGTCCCACGCGGACTCATTTGGGATTTGGGATCAGGCGAGGTCACCATGAAATATCACGACCCTGCAGTTTAGTGACAAATTACTTTCACATACTTAAAAAAAAAAAAAGAAAAGAACAAAAGTGACATGTCTCTTATTATAACTTTTCAGATAATATTTAACCCACTGTATTCTGTTGCATTAATAAGATTGACAGCGGTGTGATTTAAAGCTGTGACTAATGCAAACGTATGGTGGTGTTTTGCACTCATTTTTCATTATTAAGATGTGAATATTTGTGAAATTAAATCATGGGTTAAAAAAAAAAAAAAGCGCACAACGCGATTAACCGCTAAATAACAGCTTTTGTGAAGCGAGAAAAAAACATGCATTATTAAAAAAAAATAATAATAAATAAATAAAAAACACTTACCACATCTCACACTCTGCGCAGTAGAAATAATTAGGATCGTGGGTGGCTTGTGTTTAAATGAAGGGGAAAAAAGAAGAAAGTTTCTAAGGTTCAATGAAACACATGTCTTTTTTGAGTATTGTAATGAGTAATGAGTATTTATCATGCTTAGTCTGAACATCAGCAATAGTTTTATAATCGGATAAATGTTTTCATGATGTGTCTATGCTGGTCGTAGGGTTTTATTATGCTTTGCTCCTCTAGTAATACTGTAAAACTGTCAAATACAAGCCAAATAACTACATATAATTGCAAAACATAGTACTCATGGTGATTTGGGATTTACATTTATTTAGCTTTGGTTGAATGGTTGAATTGTGCATGTATAAAGTCATGTATTAATCAAACACACAAGCAATGGTACAGCTTAGTACGCTTTTTTCCAGGAGAGTGTATCAATAAGCCTATTCATTTAATGAGCCTTACGTATTAATACAGACTAGCTGAAGTATAATGTGACCACGAAGCTTTTAAGTTAGTCAGTGGTTAAAAGCTCTCAGGTCATTCATGCACAGTGCACCAGAACATATCTGCAATGTATGAATGTGACTGCATGCATTGCATATAAATAAATAATTTACAGCAGGCCTTTTAAACTTGAGTGTACAATCTTCTTTGTATTTAGTGTTACCTGATGAGTACTCAAAGGCTTTAAAACCAGGACAAGCCAATAAAAGTGTGTTATATCACACCCTGCAGTCACTTTGAACACTACTGTGCCTTTTGTCTTCTAAATAGGTACTGGCAATTAAAGGACTCTTTTTGGAAGTGTGTGAAACTATATCAAAGACAAGCTTGTATAATGAGTAAAGCAACTAAGAACGTTAATGTTGTTAAGAATTTCGGTGTAATTTTAAGCTTCATACACCGAATGCGAAAGTAAGTAAACGTTCTAATAACCGTCTTGCAATAAATATATAACAAATTAATGCAATGAGCCCAAAGTTCTTCACTTTTAAAAATGTAAGCTTTCTGAATCATTCTAAATGAAATTGGCTAAAAAGATGCAAATCCCTGAATACTTTTTAGATTTTTTTATGCAAAGAGGCAGTGTGTATTTTCTACTCTTGGGATAAGAGAACGCTTTTTCTAATGGCATCTTCATCATCATGTCCAGTTTTCACCTCAAGAAGCCTGTACAAGGCCATCTGGACTGCATATATATGTCACAGTCCATAGAATTCCATTAAAAAAAGTCTTGAATCATCCTAAATGGACCTCCATGCCTGCAAAATATTTAATGCAGAAAAACTAAAGTTTAAATCTCTAAATGGAATTTGAGTGGACCTAAACCGCTCAAGTGACTTTTGCCATTTAAATAAATCTCCAACCCTGTGAATAGAGATATACTATAAATCAACATATACTCAGTGACAGTGATTATGCCTGCATGAGAATGAGGCAGAAAAACCGGAGGATGATTGGGTGGGTGGGTGATGCTGTAGGCCGCTGTCACCATACTGCTGTTATCCAGCCCAGAACTCTGTGTCACAATCTATCTGTTCTCTTAAATGTTGAATTCGTCAAAGGGTGATGACCCGATAAGCAGACTTCTACCCATATTCCTTCTTCTAATTGGGTGCGTTAGCGTTAATAAAGTGACTTGAATGGACTTGACATCATGCTCCATCCGCTTTTCCATTTGCTCTGCCATGTAATTGCTGCTGATGGGAACAATCGACTGCATGTCTTTTTGCCAGCAGGGATTACACTGACTCTTCCATACATGTCTTTCAACTCTGCTACTGACATACAGTATGGCTATTATCTATTAATAAATCTACTGTATGATTGTGGTAAAAGACTGACATTAGACACATAACTCTGGTCACTGAGCAATTATTATGTTTTTATACACTACTACAGAGCAGAGTTACACACAAAACTCTCATTTCTCTCCCTAGGGCCAGAAAAGCATCAATAAGCTTTAAAGCTCACTCAGTAAATTATAGCTTCTAAAGCTGAGACATTCACTGACTTTTTAAAGGTGTATGAACGACAGTTACTGAACAGAGAGGTGAAATAAATTCAATCAAACTCGTATTTTTAGGTTTGGGCTAGAACACTGCAATAAATATATCACATCAAGTTGGAGTTTTACTTTATGCCATTTATACACAGAAAGATGGATTTTATTTTTTAATGGGAAAGATGATAACCTGCAAATTAGAAGATCTTGGAAAGTCTGTAAGTGTCTTGATTATAACCTGTGTCCTTGTTGCAGGTGAGCCTCATGCACAATGGGTGGCCTGTGATCTCAGCCTTTGCTGGAGACCAGGACGTGACGCGCGAGGCTGCCAGCAATGGTGTTCTGATCCAAATGGAGAAAGGTGATCGTGCCTACCTCAAGCTGGAGCGGGGCAACCTGATGGGCGGCTGGAAGTACTCCACCTTCTCTGGCTTCCTGGTCTTCCCTCTGTAGATGAGGGGCTCACCATGTAGGGACTATTGCTCTTCAGCTCACCAGCTTGTGGGACTGTGGCGATAGAGTGAGAGTGAGAGATGATGAGGGGGAGAAGGTGTGTGTGTTTGACAAAGATATATATATATATATATAAGAAGGAATTTTAAAACGAGAATTAGTGTGGCTAGCTCTTTGACATGCTCGCTCTGCTGCTTGCCTACAGCTCTGGACAGTCAAAACCTTTTTTTATTTTATTATTATTATGATGACAATAATTAACAATTAACAATAAAACTATAGAGGCTATTGCCTTTCTCCTCATATATCTCCTTATTTAACTTTTCATCTGCTATAAGGAATGTTATATCATCAGACATTTAAGGAATGTCTGTCATAAAACTCAAAATGCTCAAATTCATCCAGGCCCATTAACTCACATTGACAATTCCTTCAACTTAATCCTCACCTAAATAAATTTCTCATAACTTTCTCTCCATACAAAGGTCTCAAGCAGCGATCTTGGTTGTTCAAGCATAAATCTCTAATGCTGTTCCCTTCAGTCTTATTGGGGACTTTTGCTCTGTTTGGCTCTGCTATTCTCCTCAAAACAGGAGGGCACATTTCAGTCTGTTATGCGTGGAGAGTATCCGAATTCCTCAAAGAGACTCTTACTGTATACTGGATATATACAGATATATAAAATCCTTCAAATTTCTATATGATATACTCTATGACTATCTAAATCTGATTAATCTGTATTTCTGTATTTCAGTGTTAATAATAGTGGTTTTGTGTGTGTGTGTGTGTGTGTGTGTGTGTGTGTGTGTGTGTGTGTGTGTGTGTGTGCGCGCGTGGGTGTCATAATGCTGCAGCCAAGCTACCAATGCTTCTTGTTTTTGTTTCGGAAATGTGGCTACTCTTAAGCTATATCAGAAGTACTATAAAGTAATTTTATTATTATTGACTGTAAGATATGTGTGAATATTAAGAAACCATTTCTTTTACTCCTCAATCAATTGATTTAATTATTGTTTTTTTATTTGCTTTGATCCAATAAAACTTAAATGGTCATTTTTATTTTTCCTAACCTGATTCTCAGTCTCAAAATGTGATTCAGTTGTTTCTCTGAACACCGGGCTCTAAACTCACACAAAGACGTGTGTGTTTGTGTGTGCGTGTGTACAGTTACAGTCAGATGAGACTGTGACACTCTGTTGCTTTCAGTTATGGGTGACTTTCTTTATTCCCAGTGATACAAAGTTTCTCTGGTTGATCTCTCTCTCTCTCTCTCTCTCTCTCTCTCTCTCTCTCTCTCTCTCTCTCTCTCTCTCTCTCTCTCTCTCTCTCTCTCACACACACACACACTTTCATTTCACTTTCTCTGTTGAGCAGGTGATAGAGAGTTTTACTCTTCTCTCTCTCTGCTGTGCTCAAGACATTAATGAGCTCCTAGGGGGAAATTTGTGTTTGCATAATAGCTGTTTACCCCCCAAAATCAACTTGTGTTAATCTATTAGTCTGTTTTCTTTCCTTCTAATATTCTTTCTTTCTTCTTTTCTTTCTGTCATTTCCAGTTACTCCTCTTTTTCTTTGTCAGTTTTAGCATTTCAAGCCAGATTAAAAATATATATATATAAATAAATAAATTCTGGTGAGAATGCACAAATTCATCCTATTTCTGAATCACATGGTTTGAATTACTGTGACATTTTGGCCACTGAGCTCATTAATCACTGGTTTCTCCATCTTACCTTTTAATGATCCCCTCTGTTTGGTTAATCGTGTTACTAAAGATGTCACTGTGCCCTGAAGAACACTGGCAATGCACTTAGAAATGATGACTGTGGAATAAAGCCTAGCGCAAAGGTTTCTCAACTACATAAAGGAGCCTCTATCATTAATAGCACATCCCTGCAATGGCTGAGAAGTCACATCTGCTTTGAGAAATGCTGATATATTGAAGGTTTACTAGGATCATTGCTTTGCTGGACAAACACAAATCCCTGAGGTAATGCAGTGTGTTTGTGTTAGACACTGGAAGAAGGAGGGTATCAGATCTATACTGTCAATATTGGCCTGGGTTCGGATGGTACACTCCTACTGAGAGACCCTCATTAGGACCCAGCCATCCATCTGAGGAACAAATCAGATCAAGAGTCGATAGGCCAGCAAGACATGAAAAAAAAACCCCAAAGAGACACAGCACAGTTTTTTTCAGCTCTCTGACAGAGCTGATGGAGCACTAGGGCAGATAATGGCTCTGTATAAGTCTGATATGCTCCAGATACACTGGTGTACTGTCTCCATCTAACACTCAAGTGCGTTTCTTACATGCCAGTGTATTTAGGATTGAGCTGCTAAGGGCAAAGATTGCAATTGGGCCCTTTGTTGAGGGAACCCATAGAAATCTTGATGTACGTTGATCGTCTGGCGAAGCACAATTTCGGTTAGTGTACAGTGTCAGTGTGATGGGTTTTAAAATTCATTTAGATAAATCATTTACGTTTGTATGAACGCCTATCATGTTAGAGCAAGTTATTAAGTGGGGTAACCTTAAGGTCACAGGAGATACACGGCGAATTATGTGCATTTTGGCATGTACCAGGTGTGTCTTTTGGGCCTGAGCCCAGTCTGTTGACTGCAATCTGACATGAAATCAGTCTCTTCAGCTCAGCCAGCGACCTTGGCAAGCTTCTGGTGCAGTGGAGGTGAGCGAGGAGCCCCTAAAGTAATGGTGTAAAAACAGCCATATGGCATCACTCCTGGAGGCAGGATCTGATTTAAGATTGATAGAGTAGTGGGGAGAGAGAGAGAGAGTGAGAAAGAGAGAGAGAGAGAGAGAGAGAGAGAGAGAGAGAGAGAGAGAGAGAGAGAGGGAGAGAGAGAGAGCAGATTGTAGCAATGTAGTTAACATGACATTGTCTACATTCACTATTTCTTTTATAGTTATTTTTCCAGGCTATTCTTTATACATGCTGATTTGTTTCATCTGAATTGATACATATCTAGGAAACAAGTAGTAATAGATTAAGGTCTGTACAACAAGTAATTTATTCTACATATTCTTGTTTTCTTAAAAAAATTGTTGGAACCAGGCTTAAAAGAAAAAGGTGTGGTTAAACTGAGCACCTTCACCTTTCTTCACCAAGCACACAAACAATGCAATTGCCGGTCCAATGTACAAATAACAATTCCTGAACTACTTCAATAAAAGAAGGGTACAGGCAAAGGAGTGTGGCAATTAGAAGGGAAGGTGCTGCAACACTGCATATTGAATTTTAATTGCCATATGAGAAACTATTTTAAGGATGTTTGCTCTACCTGCGACAGAGCGAAAGCGAAGTAATTATAGCGCTTCTGGAATTCAATTACCCACCCGCTGGATTGAATTATTCTGAAGTGTGTGATTTCTAACGCATTCACATCCCTTCAACTGCATCTCATACTTTAAACTACATTAAACAGAGAGAGGTGTCCTAAACTATATTATTAATCAAACAGTGGACAAAAAGTAACTGGATGTCATATTACTTCTTTTGTCAAAATCTGAAGTGTGAAAATTCACTCCCAGTGTACCATAGCGTGACTTCTGAGCTGCTCCATCAACTTTGAGAAGAATGTAGATATGGCTGAAGCGGTTTTCAGCAGAATATGCCTAAAGAATAGTCTGCATTATAAATGTATGAGGATGTGTATAAGTATAACATATAGAGACAGGTGACAAATTAAATGGGGAAAATGGTAACTCAGTTATGCTGTGCAATTTTCAGGCATGGTTTGGCTCTTCTTGTCCCCTTAGAAAAAAGACTAACTGTAAATAAATACAAAGTTATTCTGACACCTTTATGTGATGGTGAAACATTTCTATTTTTTTTCTATTTTTATTTATTTTATTTTGTATGGTCTCTTTCGGGATGACTCCATTCCATCCACCAGGCACAAGTGGAGATGAATAGTTTGACGAGAATAAAAATCATATGCTATTCCCTTCACATTAACCAAATATCAACCCAGTAGAAGGCCTATAAGAGTTTGAGCTCAGATCACCACCATTAAGAAAACATCAACCAAGGGAATATATTTTGGGGTGAATGGTGTTCATCTCTCCAGTAAAGCTCCAGAGACATGCAAAATTTGTGCACTAGGTGCACTAATGCTGATCTCGAAGCTCATCATGACACTTTGTGTTAATGATTCTATTTCAGTAAAATGTGTGTATACGGTAATACTTTATTTTGAATGCAGTATAAAAGATTCAAGATATATCCAATTAGATATACACATCAAATTGTTTCCTACATAAGGTCATGGGGGTCATGTTGCAGGGCACAATTACACCCACACACACTGTAACCTCCATTCATACACAATTCGAACAATTAAATATGCCAGTCAGCCTGCAGTGCATGTCTTTTGGACTGGGGGAATAAACCAGTTCCTACATGTTATCCTGGAGGAAACCCCCCAAACACAGGGAGCACAGGGAACTCCCCAACACACAGGAGTCAAACCCCCCAGCCCATGGAGAGTATCCATATATTCATATATCCATATAAAGGAATAGCCAACCATTTGGGATTTAGGCATGAATGATCTTTTATCCCTCTTGGGAGCAATTAAAGACCCTACAACCTTATAGAAAATATTCCATATAGCATCCCTTTAGAAAGCAGCTGCTCATTATCCAAAGAAATTGTTTTATTTTTAAGAGTTTAAACCTAATCTGTACATCTGGCACATGAAATCTTTCAGCCCTGCAATCAGTCTATTAATTACAGTACATACTAGCACTCCCCTTGTATTATCAATGAAGGTATATAAATGCATAGAAGATTAACACTAAATATCTAAGTCTTGTCCAACATCTCACCCATGACTACCACTAACACCTTCTCAACATTCAACAAATAGTTTAGACAATTTCAAGGATTTTTACCAAAGTCTGCATGGTGGAGCAGCAGATAGCTTTCACGTCTCACAGCTCCAAGGTCCCTAGTTGGATCTTTAGCTTCGGTTCTGCATGTTCTTGTGTCCACATGTGTTTCCACCATCTTCTCCAGTTCCCTCTCACCTCCCAATACATGCTGGTCGATGGATTAAAAAGAATATGATAAATTACAATTAGGTATGAATGAGTATGTGAATGTGTGTGCATCATACCCTGCTATAGACTGACGTTATTCCCACCTCACACCCAGTTTTCCCAGGATATAGGCTCTGTATCCACCATGACCAGATCAAGATAAAATGATTGACGCTGAATGAATAAATTATTAAATGAATGAATTAACAGTTTTACAAGACTCTTGCTTGGACTATTGTGACTATTTTCTACATATGTTAACAAGTGAATTCTCTGACATAGCTTTTGTTAGTATTATTACTCAAAGTCAGCCAAGCTGTCACAGTGACATGGTAATTCTAGCTGTGTCACACAAAAAAGGCATTTTTATTGGTTTGTGTAGAGAGTCTCTCCATAGGAGTCTATCAATTATTCCTGGGGGAAATAAGATGGTGAGCCAAATGTTTACCATTTACCAAAATGTCTGAGCTCAACATTGTAAGACAGCAAAAGAATCAAAGGGTTCAGTGCTGTTTCATTACATCATTATGAACCCAAAGGCCACTCCTTGTCACTATGTCCAATCTTCTCTGCACTGCCCAAGTCAGGAGCGATATTTCATTGCCAAGTTTCATATGTAGGGGCTTCAGGTTTTAAAATGTTCCTCTCCTGTGCTGTAGATGATTATACCGAAAACAAACATTAAGCATATTTAGAGTGAGACATTCACAAGATGAAATTTGACAGTTTCATAAAATAATACCATGTGTGTAAACAAAATGATTCATATTTTTCATGTCTCAGAAGCAACATTATAAGAGGATTGCACTGGAAAATGGAAAGCATTTGAAAGTCCCACATTATCCAGAATGGATTAAATAGTTCTGCAAATTAATCTACACCACATAAACACGACTGTCTTACTAAGAGAGCTGAAAGAGAGAGCAACTTTAATCTTGTTGATAATGAATTTATGCACGCTTCATTTAGCTACACCATGGTTGAATCTTCTTGCAGTCATGTATCAAGGTTATTTATTATTATTATTATTATTATTATTATTATTATTATTATTATTATTATTATTATTGTTATTATTACTCACTGTAACACTGTATAATAAACCATTGTAGTTATTCTAGCAGTTAAGTCAACAAATGCTAATGCTAATGCTAATAATAATAATAATAATAATAATAATAATAATCCAAATAATATTCTTATCTGTTCCTCACGCTTTAAAAAGAGTGCAGGATCTACAAACTACAAAGGTCTTTTTTGCCTCAGCACTGTAGCAGTTTATGTGCAGGAATGTGTGTGTGTGTGTGTGTGTATGTGTGTGTATCTGTTTGCACATATCCGTATACACATAATGTGTACTCAAGCAAGTTGGAATCGCCTTAGTGGCTCAGTAATTGGGAACAATTACTTGGTTTTGACAGGAGCAAAAACAGAGAGCATTAGAATATTACGTTTATTACCTAGTCATTCCAGCAAGAGCTCTTTAGCAGCCATTAAACTGTCACAAGGTTCAAATTTGTCATTGCTATAAAGGCTTGCAATCCTATAAGTCATCAAATATGGATGACGGTAAATAGAGGCAAGATGGGTGGTGAGAGGAGAATAATTGTATGAGATATGACTGCATAAGTATTCTATGAATTGTATGAGCTATGGTTGCATAAGTATCCCTGATTATATTTGAAATGGTATTAGTGAGGATGGGGTGAGTGGAGGAAAGAGTATAAATGAAATGGATATGTAATGTTTACTTGGTTTTACACACATTTTTATATTGTCTCCGTAAAATGCAATCTTAACCTTATTCTCTTATGCATTTAAGTTACATTCAGAAAACTAAAAAATGCAGGCAAGGGAAGAAATGGGAATCTGTTCTTATAACTAAATGCATTCTATTACTTTTCAAACCGTGAAGAATTTGCATTCTTTTTCAACTCACTTAAAAACACAGAATACACATCGGCTTCAGATTCATTCCTGATGTGATTATCACGTGATTGTCCTTATACAGTACGTTACAGGACAATTTGACAGTAAAACCATCTGTCTACATATGTATCCTATTTACATCTTAGGTAATCTGTATGTATCCGAAAACTTTTATGTTCCATGATGCCCTTGAGCCACTGATTTGTTCAGCCTTTTCAATACACACATATGATCCCACACCTGCCTTGCTCCCTGTCACCTCCACACCCCGTGCACACACATGGCACAAAGCACAGCCATTGAAGATGATAAAGACTCTCTTTCTGACATTTAGTAACCTTTTCTACAGAGAAGATGGAGAAATGGAGATGTAAAAGAAGGATGAGAGAGGGAGGAGGGAGAGCTACACGTGACATTCTGCTTTGTCTCTCATCGCCACATGTCTCCTTGAGCCCATCCCGGCCTGCATAGCTCTTTCTATAGTGAGTTATATTATGTGGAGGCATCGCTCAAGGTGAAAGACTGTTATTAGTATTGTGTAGACCATTTGTGTGTGTGTGTGCGCGCACCAAAGAGACAGTGGATGGGCTATTGCTTCACCCAAAATAGATTCTTTAGCCAGGGAAAGCAGCATATAATCTGGTTGGAATTGGGTACATTTTAAAAAAGATCAACTTTAACTACATCATAGGGAATAATAATCAAATCATACTTGACAAGGAGAATCACCATTTTGCTTCATTTACCTAAACAAAGGGCGAATCTTCAAGAGCAAAACCACAGGAGCTTCATCTCACAAAAGCCGAATAAAACAATTTTATTAAAACTAAGCTAAATATATAGTCAACTCCATAATTATTGGCACCCTTCATGAAAAGCTCATATACAGCATATATACACATTCATTCATTGTCTGCCGCTTATCCGAACTACTCTCGGGTCACGGGGAGCCTGTGCCTATCTCAGGCGTCATTGGGCATCAAGGCAGGACACACCCTGGACAGAGTGCCAACCCATCGCAGGGCACACACACACACACACACACACACACACACTACAAACAATTTAGAGATGCCAATCAACCTACCATGCATGTCCTTGGATTGGGGGAGGAAATCGGAGTACCCGGAGGAAACCCCCGAGGCACGGGGAGAACATGCAAACTCCACACACATGGCGGAGGCGGGAATCAAACCCCCAACCCTGGAGGTGTGAGGCAAACGTGCTAACCACTAAGCCACCGTGCCCCCCCCATATATACACATATGAATGAAATATACATAGATGTACAAGGAGCACTATATTAATGCCGGGTAGGGCCTGCCTTTGCTCTCAAAACAGCTTAAATTCTTAGTGCAATGGATTCTACAGGATCTTGAAATCATTGGTTTGAGATTGTGGTCCATGTTGAAAATGATTCCATAAAATTCATGCAGCGAATCTCCCATTCTACCACATCCCAAAGCTGTACTGTTGGATTTAGATCCACTAAAGGACACTTTTAGGCCTTTAGTCGGCCTTGATGTTCATAAAACCAGTTTGATACACCTTGTGTGATTATATATATATATATATATATATATATATGTATATATATAAAATGTTGGTGTTCTATGATCACACCACCATAGACTCATGTAGTGCTATAGTGCTGTGAATACAGTAAGCAAGGAAAAGAAGATAAAGAAATTATCTGACAAAAAAAAAAAAAATGAAGGTTTTCCCCTGACAGTATAGTGCAATTTTGTTCATGGTCTCAGGAACACCACTAAACAGTCTCTAGCTATTGGGGTTAATTATTTCATAGTGCTTCATGCCTTATCTTATGCTCTGTGAATACACTGATAAAAAGGAAAACATTTATTATTGATTGTAGTTATATTAGGAAATACATATTGCAAAATTATAGAAACTGATAATTAAACACTAAACCCTTTGGGCTCACTCCTTTTTTTTAGGTTTGATTCTAATGTCACCTGTGGTGTCAGTAAAGGTATTCTGGGGTGTGAGTGTAAACTGTGATGTATGTCAGCAACAAACGTGTAAGAATGTAGCAAACAGCACTGTGTATGATCTCGGTACAGCTCCAAAAGTTCATTCACCATCAACACTAATATTATGATTTACAATGAATTTGGTAAATTATCAACCGTGTATTTGTTGACTGAGTCTGGACCTTTACATTTACATTTCTGGGATTTGGCAGATGGATTTATCCAGAGCGACTTACAGAAGTGCTTTGACGTGTTTATGAATTAATGCACTCTGGTACTGGTACACTAGGTCACAGACTAAGAATACCATCAGTCTAATAGCAAGAAAAGCGCATGGATAAATTAATTAGTCTTTAAGTGCTAGTTTGAGTATTTCAGAAAGAGGTAGGTCTTTAGTCATAATTTGAAGCCATCCAGTGACTCAGCTGTTTGAACATCTAGCAAAGAATTGGATTTTTCTGAGGAAATGAATAAACATTAGCAATCTATTAATCTTATTAATGCAATTCTAGATTATTATTGTTTTTGCCAATCACTGTGCACTTTTAAATAACACCATCACCTGCTGTAGTTAAAAAAAAAACCTGTCCAGGACACCCTTCACTATTCATAGTGCTGCTATTTCAAATGAAACCATTTTGATTTAATCATGAGAGGTAAAGACTGCTCAGAAAGTTCCATTAAAATCCAATGAGACTGACAAAGAGGTCTACAAATATAATTGATAAAGGAGCACAAATTGGAGCACTTTCTTATATTTTTGGAACTTGTCAAGCTACATTGATTAAAGCCTTAACTGTGTGTCAGAGTGAAAGGGAATAACTTGTCATGTCTTCAATCTTCTTCACTCTGAACACACTGGACTTCCAATACATTTACATTTACATTTACATTTACTACGCTATTACTAGTTAAATAGGTCAGGAACTAGGAATGCCTTGAACCTCAAACCCTAAGGGGAGGTTAGTGTGGCATGAAAAGAAAACTCACAAATGAAGGGACTTTTGTAATAAACAAGTGTTCATTCAAGTGCATGGTGAAGAGATAGGTTTGTACCTTTCGTTAGAAGACAGCCAGGGAGTCACTTCACAATCTGGGTTTCAGGACAGAAGAGTTTTCATTCATGTATTCCTTGTACCTTGAAAGATGAGCCAAGATGAGCTGTGCTAGAGGCACAAAATGAACAGGATGTGATAAGTGCTTTCAGGTAGGTAGGGTCCAGTTTTGGCTTTGTAGATAGGCATCAAGTGTTGTAAATGCAGTGCTGTGATTTGGAAGAACTTAGGGAGATCATGGGGAGATCCTGGAGAGATCAGCAGACTGATGGACTGTTCAGGGAGAATTGCCTGCAGCATCAGTAAGGCAAGAACAAGATTAAGAACAAGATTAAGAACAAGATTTCCAGCATGTTTCAGGGGACTGTGAGATCAGTCATCATTCAGTGGAGGATGAGAAAATGGAGTCCTACACATACTTGAGTTCTTTATGAATTACAGACTGGTTTGGACTGTTAGTACTGTTGTGTTCAGGAAAGCTCAGAGCAGACTTAGACATCTTTCCAAGGAAGCTGACATCTTTTCAACGTGTAAAGCAGGCTAGTTATTCTGTCAGTGCATTGTGACAAGCACTGTTTTTCGATGCTGTGGTCTGAAACAGTAACAGCACCACTGCAGAGAACACCAAACACCTCAATAAGCTGATTAGGATCACAGACTTAATCACAGAACAGACTCTGAGCTCACTGCAGGTAGTGCTCTAGGAAGCCATATCTTTTGTCAGCTACCATCAGGCTCCACAGTTCCTCCTCCCAGCTTGTCTCCAGGATCTCAATAAGAATGATATGACAAATCCCCATATCTTTGGCACCTGGACTTATTTTGTCTTTTTCGGAGGAATTGTTCTTGTTTTGTGAATATCATTTGTACATAATGTCACATACATTTTTATCTATACTGAAAACCCTGATGATTTTTAGAAATCAGTCTCCAGGATGCACCATGCTGGAAAGAATGGTTCATCAGCTAAGCATGCCAAATCCAACCATCCCACCTATTGTTATAGTGATAGAACTCTCACAGTAATCTGACTACGGGCATTTCATCTGCACTTCTGTTGCAATATTATAGAAATCTGGATAACTGGCAAGGATTTCTTTCTCACTTATTTGTTCTGTCTAGCCCAATGCTGGCACTAGCAGATCATTCAAAGACCATGTTCAATGTCTTTCTGTTTATAGGAACCTTTTTTTTTTACAATGTGCTACTGCATTCTGGGAGCAAATTCCCATTCATACACACAACTATCGAGTGATTTTAGTATGGAAGATGAGCAATTAGCAGGTAGATGAACGATGTAACAGAGTATTCCCACTCATTCATGGCTCAGAGTTGATGCAAAGCTTGCAGGGAGCAACGCTGTCCTTACCACAAGGTAAGGTGACTTGTAATGGTCTTACTAAGTTTCTGAGATGAATCTGAGATGCTGACTGAGATGCTGACTGAGATGCTGACTGAGATGCTGACTGAGATGAATCATTGCTTTTTTTGTACTTAAGTCCTCATCTCAATCTAATTCATAGCTCCACCACATCCTCCACTCTTTAAAGAAACTAAAGGAAATATTTGCCTGTCCCTTCAATGTTTCCCATTGTGAGTGGCCTCAAACATGATGGAAAGCCTCATGATGGAAAGCCAGACCAAGGTCCTTACATACTATCAAGAACTGTGTTAGGTGTTTAATATAGTCAAAATCCAAACCTCACTATGTTTATACCACCGTCTGCTTAAGCCTTGCACACATCAAACAACTAACTGACTGCATGTATGTTTCTGACATTACTATACAAATTATGGGGATAATTCAGAAGTTTCTTAGCTTCACCTGGACAGTGATGCTAACCAGCAGTCCAGCAGTCCTGTATAAGGAAGTTTACAGGTAAAATTTTCACTGTATCTGGAGTACCTGGGATTGGCTCTGGATCTACCATGACCCTGAAAACAAAAACATATGGTTACTGAGGATAAATGAATGAATGAATAAATGAACGAATGAATGATTTACTAATCACATTTCATAATACACACAAGAATAATAAAGAATAATAATTGAACATAGCTGTATTTATACATTTCATACATTAATTACCCAAATTACTGTGTAATGACGTATTTGTGGGACTTTGTTTTCTTATTTGTACGCTTAATTGCTCTTTTTGTTGCATATTTTAAAAGTATTCTCTTTGTAAATTGCAATAAGTCATTTTCTTATATGTTCTTCCACTGGCCTGCTAAATCCCAACTAGCCAAACTCTGCAAAGCTTTCTTAATTATAAACTTTTATAGTGATGGTCAGTTCTGCCTATTTTAGGCATAATTAGATTACTTTGCTTGGTACTATGGAAAAACACTAAGTTAACTTGAAACGAAAGTGCTTGTGTGTGTTTGGGGTGAAACCTTCTACAAAGTGTGACTTTAGCTCTTTAACTCTATGTTTAATGCACGCATGTCGTGGTGGCAGAACAGAGCAGGCTGTTTTGTCTCTCTCTCCAAATGTTTTTGGCCATGCATGAGCACAGCTTGTTGCTTTAATAATAATTTTTAATGAGTTCTTCCCTACGACATTTCCCTCTGCAGGCAGCTCAATTAATGCCTCGTTCCATATCTCTACATCTTGAGTGCTGAGAACCCCCTAGTGTACTATTCCCCCCCATACACACACACACACACACACACACACACACACACACACACACACACACACACACACACACACACACACACATACACACACACACACACACACACACACACACACACACACACACACACACACACACCAGCACCAGGTAAGGATGTGGCCTTGTTTTTTTTAAACTAAGCTCAGTCTAGTGTGATCTATCCCAGATGAGAATATTTTGGGCATGACGAGAGGAACACAGAAACCACCTATTTTCTGTTTCAGTGATTTAGTTATGAAAAACATCATAGCTATAGAACCAAGCCATTGAATATTCAGCAAGCCTCTACCAGATGATACCTCTTAATTTCCCAAGTTTGTGTAAGCATACAACCCATGAGCTCATAAAATGAATCTATTTAACCAATCTGACTTCCTTCTTATAGTCAATTTTTACTTTGTTAAGCTTTCATTTACTTTAAATGCTGTCAGTGTTTGTCTGGGGTTTTTTTTATTTTTAAAAGTAAAAATACAAAAGTACAAAATACAAAAACATTATGACGTTATACATCTCCAAAGTTAATTAGTCAATTTTTTGCAACACATTTACATTTCTGCATTGTAAATTGCATTGCAAACAGTACTCTCCCGAGTCAGTCACATTAGTGACACTAGTCAATCGTGGGCACCTGTGAGCTCGTTGCATATATTTGTCTCTAAATGTGTTCAGCTGTTTTGTGAGGTAGCATGAGCAGCAGTTGGAAAAAATGTGGTGGGTGGATTTACACGTCTCAGGGGAGACATGTCACATGCTAGTCTTCACCTTTCATGGTTGGTAGCTATCATGTGATAGCAGAGTATTATCTTGTGGCTTAATTGGCAAATTAATAAAGTGGGATAAAAATGGGGTAAAAATCGAATAATTCAAATAAAGCTGTTCTAAGCTAAGAACACATATACACCGATCATCCATAACATTACGAGCAGTGACAGGTGAAGTGAATAACACTGATTATCTCCTCATCATGGCACCTGTTAGTGAGTGGGATATATTAGACAGCAAGTGAACATTTTGGCCTCAAAGTTGATGTGTTAGAAGCAGGAAAAATGGGAAAGTGTAAGGATTTGAGCGAGTTTGACATGGTCCAGATTGTGATGGCTAGACCACTGGATCAGAGCATCTCCAAAACTGTTTTGGTGTTCCCGGTCTGTAGTGGTCAGTACCTATCAAAAGTGGTCCTAGAAAGGAACAGTGGTGAACCAGCGACAGGGTCATGGGCGGCCAAGGCTCATTGATGCACGTGGGGAGCGAAGGCTGGCCCGTGTGGTCCAATCCAACAGACGAGCTACTGTTGCGCAAATTGCTGAAGAAGTTAATGCTGGTTCTGATAGAAAGATGTCAGAATACACAGTGCATGATGGGTCAGGGCTGTTTTGGCAGCAAAAAGGGGACCAACACAATATTAGACAGGTTGTCATAATGTTATTCCTGATCGTTGTACATTAATCACTTTTCACCACTAGAACAGATATCCTGAGAAATCAAGATTGGCACATTACTGAACCACATAGCACTGATTAGATATGTGAAAAGTTGATCATTTCACTGTAGCAAAAAGGTGAAATCTGAGAATCATTGTAAATAACTGGCTATTTTTCATAAATGGTCTTAGCTCGTATATGGAAGATATTCATTTCCACTTTCTAAAGTCTGTTTTCTCAATTTGTTAGCCAAATTTAGCTCAGAAGGCAGGAATGATCATAGTGGAAAAGGCATAATTTCAAGAAATACTGCTGAGACATAAATAACATAAATACTAAAGTTGTTTTTGCTACTCTCTTTTTCAGAGTTTACCAGCGGATTGCTAGTCTGCATTACAGGCACACACTGCTATCTAATGGATAGATATCTGTACATGGGCATTACAGCAGCTTTGAACAGACTTTCATATATTCATCTAAAATGAATGAAATAAAAAATGAGCAAAAACATTGCCCTCTTTTAGTTGACCAATTTCACCATGTTCCTGGGCTTGTTTAATTAGCAATTAAAAATTTCCAACTTTATATGACTATGTTAGCCAATCAGAAAACTCTGCATGGATGAGGTCATCCCTGTCTGTCAGTTATTTGGTGCATGTACAGACAGCCCATACAGGGTAAGTAAATGAACAGGAAGCAATGTGAGTATGAGATAAGCCTAGGATTACAGCAGAGTTATTGCTATATCTTATGAAAGCAATGGGAGAGAAGGGTGACATCTGACCAAACATCCATTCCAGTTTCACCCTTGCATGGTGCGTGTTAAAGTTCTTGGAAGCAGGGCCTTTGGAGAGAGGTTTGAATATAAGATGTGGGATTCAAAGGAGCAGGCAGGTTCCGAAGGGATCTCGCATATGTTAGCAAGGAGTGCTTTATAAGAACTGCAGAACTGTTTCCATTAATATATCTAAGATAGGTGAGAAAGCCACAAATAAACATGATGGTTGAGTTAAACACTAATATTCAGGTGCTCTACACATATTAAGTACGAAGCAGTCAGCATGCACTCTGAACACGCTGTGTTGAATGTGTCACAATTTGGGTAATTTCTGGTTGGTTCTATATTGAACTCAGTGTGGTGGGCTACTTTAACTGCCCCCAAATTGTTCCATTATGACCTAGCCACGAGTCATTTTTATGTTTATTTCTGGGTTGGTTAGCTTATTCCTGACTACTAATGATCCAAATAAGGGAACTGCAAGTACATGTCATTAAAAAAATCTTGCTTTGTTTATCTTTCTTCATTTAATTTTGTAAGAATTAAAGGATTTGGGTTATAAAGGCACACCTGATATCATTAGACTGACTATGGTTATGAGATGAAGATATCAGCTTAACGTTGTACAGCGTAGACCTTCTCCATTCTTCCTTCACAAGATAGACCTTCAAAAAATATGTACATCAGTGTCCTCATAGGACTGTTTATTGTCCTTTAGGTGTAGGAAGCTAGATCCTGAGGAAGCATTTGATAACTTTAGGACTGCTTGTCTTCTCAAACTCTGCATGTATCTATAGTCAGTTAGCATTTGAAAAGTATTACTTTAAACACTAAATTTCACCTTGCCTTTGTATTTAGCTGGCCAGAGCTAACTTCAGTGATGATAGATGGTGTAATCTAAAGACTGTTACAACTTGGGCGGTTGGCGCTTGGGTGGCTCTGGGTCATTGACCGGAAGATCGGGGGTTCAAGCCCCAGCACTGCCAAGCTGCCACTGTTGGGCCCTTGAGCAAGGCCCCCAACCCACCCTGCTCCAAGGGTGCTGCATCATGGCTGACCCTGCACTCTGACCCCAACCCCGAAGGATGGGATGTGCGCAGAAAAAATTTCACTGTGCAGTAATGTATATGTGACAAATAAAGACAACTTAATTTAGATACCAAACTTGTTAATTCATTAATAGTACTAGCTAACAATAAATTACAAAATCAATGCTTGTTGCTATACTATTGTACTATGCTGTAGGTGTACAGGTGTTCCTATGAATGTGGCTGGTGAGTGTACATATAAATACTATCTTCTAATGTAAATGGTCTGTTATATTGTGTTAACTCCCCAAGCTGCTCAAAAATAACCCAGCAAAATGACCAAATCCAGTAAATCCAGTGTATGGTTGTGCAAATAACAATTTTTAGATTGTACAACTGATCCTAATCCTAATCTTAATCAATCATTTTAATTTTAAAACAGAAATCAACAATCAATAACCATCAGGAACCCATGCTTTAGTCAATACATAATAAATCAAGACATCCAATAAAAAAAATCTTATTTATTTAATAAATGATTATCAATGCCCATTAGGAATACATATTTCCCTTATACCATGTAGTTCAGGTTGCTTGGAAAAATTTCATGGTATATTAATAGTATTGAAAGTATAAAATCTGGAATCTGCAGTGCTGAAAGGGTTGAGCAATTGATTCCACTATTTCAGAACTACCAGGTAAAAGAGTTTTAGACTAGTAGCATGTGATGCTGTATCATCACGTGCCAGTCAATTGCAGACCTCAGTGGTTGGGATAGCACTACCAGGTTCTGATGAGTATCTCCATGAGTCTGGGTGAAGCTTCATTGGTCCCTCAGTAGGCTAGCAGCTACAGGCTGGCAGTGAAGTGAGATAAAGCGAATTGTAACTTGTGCACGTTTTACTTGATTGAAGACCAGATGTGCAGCTCTATTTTGGATCATCTGCAGTAGTTTATAACAGCATGTGGGGTGTGTGCAATATATAGAGGAAGGAATTAGATTGGGTAATTATGTTTTATTGGTGTAACTGTTCCTTAAGTTGGAGACTCAGTCAAATGTGTTGCCATGGCACCACTTGCTTTCAATCTGTTTGCCTGCATTTCAGTAACACCTGTATTGATTGTGGCTCTATTGTCTATTGACCCTGAGGATGGAGACTGCTGTTCCCTGGAACAGACTTTAAGTTTGTGCTTTTTTATTTTTTGCAATTTTGCATTTCTGCATATCCTGACTATATGATTGCATTGGCTGTAGAATCCCAACAAGTATGCAGTGACTTGTGACTCTAGGCAAAATCTTAGGAGGCATATTTTGGACACCAGCCTTATTGTGGCTGACTGCATTTGGAGGTAAAGTGAACATTCCAAATTTCATTTTTGACAGAACTATTTTTTACGCCCAGTATAGTTAGCTAATGAGCAGAGCCAGTGTCATAACGCAGTGCAGTGTTGTATCCCTATTGAGTCACCCATCCCTGATGTAAAGGCTTGTTTCCATCCTCTTGTCATAATCTACCATTTTACAATGCTTCTATAAAATATTTATTGCTATTGTACATTAGGCTTCAATGAAAATCACTAGTTATTGCAACATGATATTCATTAGCGAATACAGCACACTACCTCCTATATACTGGTTGTAATTACAGCCTGCCCTTTGAGCCACAAAGCTCTAGTCTCTTTATCTCTGTCAAATTTTCCCAGTAGAGTTGTAAAAAAAACAAAAAAAAAAAACAAAGTGGGAATTTCTCCAGCTTATTTTCCCCTATGCAAGTTTGGCAACCAATTTTTGGATTGTGCACAACGCTAACGGGTATTGTATCATTTCTGTTCTTGAGTGACAGCTCATCTCATTTTCTCATTAAACTTGCAAGTGGATGATGGATCACACGTGTGTGTGTGTGTGAGCGTGTGCTTGCGTACATGTAGCTTTGTAGATATCAAAAAGAAAATCTAATCTTTGAACAGCATATTTCAAGCTTTTTTTTCCCCCTGTGATGCTTTCCTTTAATGTCTATATATTTTGCACGATTTTGAAAGGCATTATATTGTCTTCTGTGATTTTGTTCTTCAGTCAAGAGCCTGTCAATTTACCTCAATCTGAGTGTGTGTGCTTCAGTGTGCTGTCAAAGGCTGGTAAGGCAGAATGAGGTTTTCTCTCTTGCCCTGCTCTAGGGTTGAAAGGCAAGCATCAGGAAATTGTGGGCATTGCTGGGTTTCTTACCCCAGCCTGTCAGTATCATTGAGAATTACTGCCAGCACTCTCACTCTCTCTAGCCTACATTAGTGCCACGCACGCAGCTATCGAGCTGTGAGATTGTGCAGTGATTATTCCTAATGGGCAGTGATTTGTCGTGGCAGGGGTTCTAACGTTTTTATAATTGACTTCAGATCAACCTGATATGGAGCAGGAGAGACAGATGTTGTGGCTCATTGTGGCTTGTTGTTTTGCTTGCCAAGGAGAATTTTAACAATCTCTGCACCTGTGTTCTGCCATCTCCATTTACATACCCTCCTTGCTAGTATTGCGCAGAGATTGTTTCACTTATAGTATATTATACATTTACATTCAGTTACCTGATTAATTGCGATGTCTTCAGAGCAACCTGGTTTACAAACTGTGAAGCTTATCAGTATTGATTTGACTCAACACAAACTTAAAAACTGTTACTGAGTTACTTTTGTCAATAAATATTTGTTTGACATTGTTCATGTATTATTTTTTATATTATCTTCTGTTTTATTTCATTACTGTATTTATCATAACAATTCTATTGTCATGATGGAACTATTTGGAAACAAATGTAAGATTTTCAATGCATTTTTACTTCACGATCAAATGATTCTAAAATTGAAAGATATTAGTGAATATTGCAATTGATTCTAGAAAGAATTCTTCAGTATGATATTTGTTTTTCAGTGAGATGTTAATACTCAAAGTTGTGCTTATTTCAAATGCTTTGGAAGGCTGAAAAAATGATATATGCCAACAAAATGAGAAATATTGGATAATGTTGCCTTTTTTAACAGCCAAACCAAAAAGACCCACCATAACGTAATGTTGAGGGCTAAATATAGTAAAAGTTTATCAGAGCCATACATTAGATGGTAACCTATTCATTCCCATTTTATTATTCAGATAGCCACCATAAAATCTCCATTCATCAGCCATAAATAAAACTACTGCAAGGTGAAGTGAATATCATCACAGTGGCACATGTCAGGGGGTGGGATATATTAGGCAGCAAATAAACAATAATCTTGGTCAGTCATTTGAGACTGGACCACTCACTCCTGGTCTTTCTCTGAGAGCCATTTGACCTCTGGAACTGATCCTGAATTCAGCTGCACAACTTTCCTGGCTAAAAAAACTTGCTAATTTCTCCCACATCACCCTATTGCTACATTCCTTTCACTTTCTTCTTGTATATGCCCACATCTGATATGAAACACTGATGGTTGCCTACAAAGCCAAAAATGGACCAGCACCCACTTACCTCAAAGCACGTATCACACCCCACACTGCACCACGCTCCCTCTGGCCATCTAGCACTGCTCAACTATTCTTTTTCCTTCTGGCACCTAGGTTGTGGAATGAACTTCCCCTAGATATCTGAAGAGGAGTCACTGTCTGTCTTCAAACAATATCTAAAGATCTAACTCTTACTGAAGTACTTAAATTAGCGCTTTAAAACTTGTGTTGTCTACGTGCTTTTCTCTGTATATCGCTTCTCCAGCCGAGTTTTTAGACTGATGTTATTTTTAGTCTGTGATCTAGTGAACCAGTATCAGAGCTTATTCATTGATAGAGACTTCAAAACACTTCTGTAATTTGCTCTGGATAAGGCCGTCTGCCAAATGCCATAAATGCAAAATGTAAATGATGTGTTGGAAGCAGGAAAAATTCTGAACAACTTTAACAAGGGCCAAAATGTGATGGCTAGACAACTGGGTTAGAGCAAAACAGCAGGTTTTATGCTTAACAAACAAAGTCTGATCCAATGAGGATCTGCAACTTAAAAGTCTTAAAGGATCTGGTGCTAACATATTGGTGCCAGGTACCACAGCACACCTTCGGAGGTGTCATGGAGTCCATGCTTTGACAGGTCAGAGCTGATTTGGTGGCACAAGTGGGACCTGCAAATTAGGCAGATTTTAATATTAATATTAATATTAATATTAGTTTTAATATTATGGCTGACAAGAATACTGTAAGTCCTGTAAACTAATTAGCTTCTTTTTCCACAATGATTGATGATTTATTTATAATATGTACTGAGGGCAAAACACAACAGTGAGGTTGAGGTGTGGAACAGAAAGAGCAATAGAGACTGTTGATGTGTTTACGAATGACATGAGACTGGCCTTTAACACTGCCCAGCTTTAGTTAAATCCCTCATGAGAGCAGCGATCTACAAGAATAACTGGAATGGAGTGCAACCAAATCCAGAGGCTGTAACATATATATTTTTTGTATGTTTGCTGTTTTTACTATTAAAATGACTGGTGAAATCCTCCTCATCATATTTATTTCTAAATATTTGACTTGTGTATGTTATGTATTTGATGTCAGGCATTTATACTTTTCACAAGTTTTTGTTTAATTTTTCATCCAACATTACAGAAATAAATAAATGAAGTATTGTAAAGCTAAATAACCCATCATCACTTACTGATAACCCCTGTGTTGGCAGTATGGGGGCTGTGCGATTTGTTTTTCTTGTGTAGGTGTGTGTGTGTTTGTGTGTGTGGGGGTGGGTGTGTGAGCATAACTGGCTTCCTGTATGTATGAAAATTCCTTATTTTGCCAATTAGGTTGCTGCAGCACTGTGGGGAAGCTGGCAATAAATAATGCACTCGTGTCAAAGAGCCAGCCACTGCAACCTTTTTCTAGTTCTTTAAGGTGCCACTTTCAATGAAGCCTCATCTTCATCACTTAGTGCAAAGAGAGAGAGAACGAAAGGGAAAGGACAAGAGAGAGAGGGGGGAGAGAGAGAGAGAGAGAGAGACAGAGACAGAGACAAAGACAGATAGATGGGAAGGGGGGTGGTTGGGGTTTCTTGCAAATTCTGCAGAATTCCAGAAACGTTTCATATCTAGGGATCACACTTCTCTACTTCCTACTGTCATCTACTACTTTCACTTAAAGAAAAAGAAGAGAAGGATGAATAAAATGAGAGGGAAATCACTATGCTTGTCCAACAGTGCAGATGTTCTAAGGACAGAATTGACACATTGCTGAAAAAAATAGGGAAGGGAGAAAGAGACGGAGGATTCAAAGAAACAGGTTTTAATCTGTTTTCCTTGATTGCTCATTCATTACATTTTAAAAGGAAACATTAATGTTATACCTCAATGTTGTCGCTCAACTCTCAACATCAACAACATGAGTTATTCTGAAGATTGCTGGCTTTTGTGGATCAATTACTAACTCAGTACAACCTCAGAGGTGTAAATTTGCATTCTTTCATTTTTGTAAGCCACTTCTTGATTGTTAATAAGGCAGTAATGCGTACACCCAAACAATTAGACTCCTATGGCT
The DNA here is from genome assembly GCA_033459395.1 of Hemibagrus guttatus. NCBI lineage: Eukaryota > Metazoa > Chordata > Actinopteri > Siluriformes > Bagridae > Hemibagrus > Hemibagrus guttatus. The sequence continues at coordinate 13,305,159 of JAUCMX010000004.1, forward strand.
CCCTCACACTTAATTATCATGCAAGATGGGATTTTTTAAAAAGATTCCTTATAGGTAAGCTGGCAAAGGCTAAATACAAGAACATTCAGATGAATTTTTGATATTAATGCTAACATTAATAATCCCCTTAACATATATTGTTTACATTTCTCTCTTAATGTTGTTATTATTATAGTTATTGTTTATTGTAGTCATTGTTTGCTCTGTGCTTGATAACTAGGGGTGTAACTTCGGGACAATTTTTCATCAATGCATTGAGTTCTAAGGCATGATAGAAATACAATAGATATAAATAATAAAGACATCAATTATAAATTGGTTATTAACAGTATATAATTGATTATAGTTTATAACTGATTATTAATTGAGTATGATCTAAAAAGGACAAATCTTTGCAAGATGATTATACATAATAATTCTCAGTTTCTCCAGTTCCAAAAAACACAGATTAGGTCTTGTCAGATTTGAAGGGTTTGGATGAAGTGGTGAAGCATGAGAGTCTGTATTCTCACCCTTTCTAGGCTGCCTCCACATAAAGCACACTACTTCCAGTTTTCCTCCTTCTACCACCAATCCCCAACCTACACAGCCACAAAGGGAAGTGACTCTGATCTGGTTTCAGTTATCCGTGTGCTATGAGAGATGAAGTGGAGGAGAGAGAGAGGAAAGGAGACAGATGAAAGAGAAAAGGACCCTCACACACACTTAACCATAATCTATGATTGGACCATACTATCCGCCTCTATTATCACCTTCGGACTCGAGGGAATGGAGTGAATTACATCTACCACTGAATGCACCCTGGCTGCCAGTACACGCACACACGCACACACGCACACACACACACACACACACACACACACACACACGCACAGAGGTTACATGCAAGAGGAAGAGGAAAATAGTATAGTGAGGGCCTCTCCTGAACCTGTCATGTAGCAATCAATTCAGATAAAATGGAAAACAGGAGCAAGAGAATGAGAGAGCAAGTGAGAAGGAGAAGGAGAGAGGAAGGGGAAAGGGAACTAAGGCAAGATGCAGTGACGAGGACTAAGTCAGACTAAGACACATTTGTAATAGAAGGGCTTGATTTAATACAATACAATCCTACTATGTCTTCTGATTTGATGTGTGATATAGTTCTCGGCATAATTATTACAGTCGATGTAGCGAATACTATTTTTTCCCCTCAAAGGGAGGAATTGCTACAGTTAGGATGGTGTTTCTTTTATCACTGGTAGTCATAAATATATATCACACACTGATTTCTTCTATATAATTCACAAAATTGAAAAAGAAAAATCTGTTCTAGCCTAGATCTGTTCCAGGTTAAGCATTGTACACAATTCTGGCAGTATTTTTAGTCAGCTGTTGCAATACAAGATAAAAAAGCATTGCAGGAAAACAGCAAAACCCCCCACACACACACACACACACACACACACACACACACAAAACAGGTGCAGCCCTATAACTCTCATGGCTGAGCAGTGTTGAGTGAAGCACATCCACCATCCTCCACTGAGAGAAACTTTACAGAGCTTGAGGCTACTTTAGACCTGCTCAGGGCTTCAGTGTCTCCCATTCAACTCACAGAGAGTCAAATTCGTAACCATTCAAGCTGTCAACCATAGAACAGTCTGTTCAGCATCACAGCCAATTTCAGCCAAGAGCTATTACATTCAGAGACACTTAACACTACATAACACAGTATTTAACTGATAATCAGGAGCAGAGACTAAACCCAACATATTGGAGTATACTGTAGACTGTATTAACGCATGCAATATTGTGCACAAAAATGCTGTATTCTGCTCTGGACAGGCAGCTTATCCCTGTCTGTTTTCAGCAATGTTATGATGGTGCTGCACAGAAAAGACCAAATGAATAATCACTATCATTTTGCTCAATGTTGAAATCACTACAATTATTCAGCCACTTTTTTTCTTCAGATTATTTTTTCATATTATAAACAAAATAAAGATTGCTATTTCCATTGCCACTGTATATGTCTAATGTAATATAGGCAACTAGCTGTATTGAGGATCAAAAATGTATAGCTTTTCCAGTTTGTTCCTTACCTGTGCATGTGTGTGTGATGATCTGCCATCCCATCCAGTGAGGATTTATTCTTTGCACCCACAGGATTTATTCTGATCTAAAAAAAAACATGTTCGAGATGCAGAGGTTACTTCATGATAAATGAATGTGATTAATTGTGCAGCTTTTCTATGAGAATTGGCCTCATATTGCCACCTCTCATCAACTTATTTCCTCCAAGTTCATTAGAAAACGTTTTGAAACCCGGTGTTAAGCTAACATTCCATTCAACAGTAGAACTGGCATTTACTGCACAGCTGTGGCATGCTATATATTAAGCCAAGGCTCCTGCCTTTGTTAAGACCAGTTTGACATTTCAGGCCAAGCAGAGCACCATATTAATAGCAGTGCATCATGTGCCATACAATACACCACACATAACAGCATTACTGTGGCATCAAATATTGTTTGCTATCTGCCATGGCCTGTCTATATTTTTGTGGAATTTTCATTTGTGGACTCTAATGGAAATGTATTGTTTATGAAGTCTGGGGCAAGAGGACCTTTACCTGGTGCTTCAACCCTAGAAAAGTCATTAGTATTGATTGAGGCAGACCACTGGCATGGTGTCCGGCTGCTGACCAGCCTGCAGAGAGCGTGGTGCTTCTGTGGTTTCACAAATAGAGTTGAGCAAGCTTCCTCACTGCTCATAGAGTTTTTTTGTGGTGGAGACCACTATGTTAAGTATGTCACTCTTGATTTATAGATACAGTATTTCAACACATTATAAGGAACTCCATATTAAAATTAAGGCTGTTTGTACGTTTTCTCAGTTGCTATAACACATTTCCAAAATAAGTTGCTCACAAATGTATTAACACATCCATCTAAACTACAGCTCATTATTTTCAACATGCATTTTCACAAAAACACACAAAACAAACACACACAAAACATCCAAAAGAGAAAAATATTCATGTTTTTAAGGTGGGATGATAAGAGTAGAATGTTGTTGTTGTTGTTTTTTTTTTTACCATTTTGGGATAAAGTGCATCTATAAAATGTATAAAATGTCTTCTTTTGTACTATAGCAATAATTTATTTTATTTTTTTTTAACTTTTTCCATATGATGATGACTATAAAGCTCCGCCCTCTCAGCACAATGTTTTGTATCCCGAAAAGGTTCCCTGACACACACTACTAACACATGTAAATTTATACACCCTTATCCAATGTACTAGTGGAATTCAATCAATCTGTGGTTTTTAGTTTGTTTGTATTTTTTATAATATATATTTTCTGAATCAAATATCTCCTGCATTCACAACATTTTACATGTTCATTCCTATTTGTAAAAGCATATTGCAGAAGGATTTCCTAAAATGTTGATTCCTTATTGATAATTGGATTTATCTTAAATTCTGTATTGAAAAAAAAAAAATGATAATGGTTTTCTCCATTAAATGATAAAAATGAAAAATCAATGATAATTGTAGGAGCATCTTCAAGGTGAAACAAACAGTTCAACCACTTTTTTTTTTTTTAAAATATAAGTCAGTTTTTAGTATTAAAAATTAACATTTAAGCAAAATCTTGTGTGTGTCGATAAACATATTTTTTAAAAGCCCCAGTACAAAAAAAAAAAATTCTTCAAAAAATATTAGCAATTAACTGGTAAAGATATGTTGTGATAGAGTTATCAAAACCTTGAATGACTTTTTCATTTTTCTTTTTTTTCTTTTTTTCATGTTTTCACACAAACTAAAACGTGTGGCATTTTTCCAAGCATGACAGACAAATTTGTGCATAAAGATCACATTTCATTTTAGCTTGCAGTCTTCACACTTTCATCTACTCATCTACATTAACTCCCAAGTTGATGTCATCTGGATTGGTAAAGCACGCAACAGAGGAAGTGCAATTTGCTAAACTGTTCACACGCTTCTGAACATTTCACTGTGTATATAAAAAGAGTGATTTTTTAATGAAGTGGATGATAAATAAAGAAGACGCATGAAGAGCTTTCAGCTGAGGAGGTATAAGACTAAGCGGAGGTAGAGGAAAGAAAATGATACGGAGCCAGACTGGAAGATGCAGAAAGAGATGGAGAAAGATGAGAACAAAGAGAAAAGAGTGGAGAAGAGCAGCAAAGGAATGTGAAATAAGACAAGCACAACCCTAAGTGATGATCATTTCCTGGAGGCAATACTGGAGACACTACAGTCTTGGGAGCATACAACACAGTAAGATCTTTATTCGCCTGAATGTCCTCCTTCCACACCGGGAACAGCTGAGACAGAGGCAATTTGTATTGATTTCATCAAGCAATCATTTCCGACATTTCTCACACTCATCTGCATTTTTTCCCACCAAATTTTCTTCCTGAATCCTGTCATCTATTCCTGAAGATGAAAAAAAAAGCAACCCTTATGACAAAGTAAGGCTGCACACCATTAAGGAAGCTTCTTGTAAATGTGTCTTAGACTCAGACTCATTATGTTTCTCAGGTATGTTGCTTAAGAAAATAAAATGTATTGTGTGATGTGGATTACATTATGTGGCCTCACAGAACCGAACAGCATGATGAATGAACTCAAAGCTAAATTGAACTCATAATCAATGAAGGCTTCTTGTTCCTGTTTGCAATTTCCTGCAATCTATCTTTTTAGTCACATTTGTATTACACAAACAATTAATTTTCCAATACATCAAAATGAGAAAAACATTTTGATATTTAGAACTCGCTTTCAAATGTAGAAGGAAAAGTTTATACAATAGAGATGAGCATATATTCTGATAAATGTGTATATAGTTCTACACAATTAATAGTATTAGGATGGCTGTGTTGATTGTTTTGAGAGCATTTCCTTTAGTTTTGAGAAATATGTCATATTGTGAAAAAGAATAGGTTTTTCACACAAAAAAAAGCTCTAGGACAAAACAGATGATTTTTTTTTCTTTTCCAAATTCTCTCTAATGAATTTGTTCTGTGTTCGAAGGCTGCCTATGAATTTTCCCTTTGAAAATTATAGAAAGAGACTGGTTGAGAAATTAAAGCGAGTCAGTGAATATTGTAAGGTGCCGCACTTTTTGAAGAATCTACCTTCCAGCCTTAATTTCCCATCAACTCTGATTTCATATTCTGGAATAATATAATTTAAGATATACATTAAAATTTTGATGTTAACTCTGACGTGTAGAGAAAATAAAGTCTTATTAAATCTTCTATTGAATTGTATATATATATATATATATATATATATATATATATATATATATATATATATATATATATATATATATATATATATACATACACATACAATTCAATATAAGGTTTTATAAGACTTTATTTTCTTTTGATGTTAACTCTGACTTGTAGAGAAAATAAAGTCTTATAAAATCTTATATATATATATATATATATTGTTATACAATTCAATCTAAGATTTTATAAGACTTTATTTTCTCTACACTTCAGAGTTAACATCAAAATTTTAAATAGAGATTGAAAGCACTCTTTAATTAAAACGTCTAAGCGAAAATGGTTATGAGGTTGACACACAAAAGAAATATCTCACTTTGTATTGAAGTAATTGCCTGGTCAAATAAGAAATTAATCAAAAGTAGTGTTAATTCATTTATTTCTTTAATAAAATGCTCTGGTAACACTAAAATGAAACACCACACCAAACGTAAAGGTAAATAAACATGAATACATTTTTTTAAATATTATTTTTGTTCCCTAAAAAAATAAAACTAATATAGCATTCCTGTAGGTTTGTAGGGTATTTGGAATAGATTAGTGGAATTTTCATTTTGCTCACAATATACAGCATGAAGGTTTGCATAATGTGTTTATAATCATTCACTGAAATAAGTGCATATGAAGCAGGGACGATAGCATAACAACTCATGACTCCAAACAACACCGTTTATCTTGCAAGATGGGACAATAAAAGCTTCCACTGCACATTACTTGTCAGAGAATGGATTACCAGCCGCCCCTCAAATAGCCTTTCCAGCATTTGGTTTTATATTTATAGAGTCATTCATGCACAGAAAGCATGGCGTGTAAAAATGTGTGTAATTTGTTTCATGAATATGCAACATGTCAAAAGAAATTGTGTAATTATTATTCAAGAATACGAGATAATAATAATAAAAAAAAACAGTACAGAATTCACTTCATTCATTTACAAATAGCTATATATGATCTCTTCCTGTTGTTAGCTGTTCAAATATCTGATTGTGTGATGCTTGGTCTTTTATTGGCACTTTGTGACAGTTAGAAAAATGATGTGAGCATGTGGTTGTGTATGTTTTAAACACTGTGCTAAGTGTTTTGTTTTTTTTGCAAATGTGGTATATTATAACGCTGACAACATCAATAATCTCTCTCTCTCTGTCTCTGATTATACGCCACACAGACATTAGTGTATTTATTCTTTCGTTTAAAATTTGTTTATTGCACTTTTTATAGCTTGTAATGAAGCTACAGCACTCTAAATGTTTTAACTCTGCTAATTAAAATTAAGATTTCACCAAGGAAAAGTCTTTAAGATGATGTCTTTATGGCGTGTCTATGTTTGTGTATGCTTGTGCGAGAGAGATAATATGTTACAGCTTAAATGCTAGGCAGCTGGGCAACATGTGTGTGAAGCCTTGCATATGGACTCAGTGCTCCAGCTGCCCTTTCACCACAGCCCACCTGCCTGTCTGCCTCTCCATCTGTCTGTCTCTCTCCTCTCTAGCTCATCTTTTTCTAGCTGAATAGAGCTGGTCCGTTATCTGACAGCAGCCTCATACCACACAGACAACCACCCTGTGTAGAATGGGACAAAAGACCTGAGACAAGGGACATGTCCTGAAATGATCCACAGAGACCGGAGACTAGAGGCTCCTAAATTATAGATATATTACACCTTTTACCGTGTGTCTATGGGGGTTAAAGCTGGTAGGGTTCAAGCTGACAAACCTTAAATCTCTGCAGTGATGAATGCATGCAATATGTGTTTGTGCCAGAGGGGCTTTATCATCTCTATTTGAAGGGAAAGTTCTGTATGATTCATTAGAGACCGAGAGAGAGAGAGAGAGAGAGAGAGAGAGAGAGAGAGGAGAGAGAGAGAGAGAGAGAGAGAGAGAGATATTGTAAGAGGTTGTGAGTCCTTGTAGATGCAGAATGCAGAAAAGTGTAAGCTGTAAAGACAGATTGCTTGAGAAAGACACAAAATCTTAGGATTTGGAGGTAAAAGAGCTGTTTTTAGGTACCTCATGTAATAATGATATAGTGTAAGGTAAAGTAGCTGAAAGCCATTTACATACCCGTATAACTATAGAATAACACACAATAATGTGTGCTGTTATAAGAAAATAATCAAAGCTGGGGTGATATGATAATAAGTGGGTTATTTCCTTATAACAGCATGCCCCAAAGTGTGTTTCTCCTCTTACACCACAATGATTTAGCAGTTATTGCTATTTTAATGTATTAATGAATAATATGTCTGAATGAAAATTTTCAGCCATTTATCGTTATGTTTCATTTTACAGAATGTCCACAAAAAGTTCCTGCTATCAAGTGATCACTTACTTTATAACAGCTATCAACATATTGTTTAATCAAATCATTCCTGCACCAGCCTCTCTCTTCTCTTTTCTGAAGTTATAAGACGCAAAAAAAATGTAGCTTGTCCTCTTGAAAAGCCAGAAACCATAAACTGCTCTGTTGTGCTGATACCTGAGACAACATTTATGAATATTACATAGACATAACCTTACAGAAAGATTCACCATATGAATGATTACACTTTTTTTTTTTTGATACGTAACAATAAATTCATTCATTCATTCATTCATTGTCTATCACTTATCCGATCTATTCTCGGGTCACGGGGAGCCTGTGCTCTCAGGTGTCATTGGGCATCAATGCAGGATACACCCTGGACAGAGTGCCAACCCATCGAAGGGCACACACACACACACACACACACACACACACACACACACACACACACACACACACACACACACACACACACACACACACACACACACACACACTACAGATGCCAATCAACCTACAATGCATTTCTTTGGACCAGGGGAGGAAACCCCCGAGACATGGCGGAGGCACAGTGGAGGTAGGAATCAAACCCCCGACCCTGGAGGTGTGAGGCAAACGTGCTAACCACCAAGCCACCAAGCCACCATGCCCCCCTGTAACAATGCATTTTTTTTTTTAAATCCATTTATCATTGCTCTTTGCCATACAAGTCCCAGTGTATGAGTTGTCATTATGGGAGTAATAATGTATTAGAATGAGCACATTAACATAAACCTGGTGTTCATTACACCCAGAATTACTGTCAGAGCCAGGCTCCAACACCTTATGAATTGAAAATCTAACAGCGCTGTGCAATAAAAATAAAATATGTTCTGCCGACACTGTAAAGCATATTTACTTATTGTTGCAGTATCACATGCAGCGGATCTCAGCGAGTATATGAAATTAATACTAGTTTCATATTAACACATTTACATCGATCATGCATCATCTATAGTATTTGAATACAAGCTTATCAGCATAACTTTAAAATGAAAATGTATAGCCTTATAGTTACAAAATGATAACTATTATATCCTTAAATTCAATAAAATGCAATTTCAGATAAATAATGACTTTTTAAAGATTGACAGACATTTGCATAAATGAAAACTGTATGTAAATTGTGTTGTCTTGCTCCATGCACTTTATTTTACCAAATATAAAATTCAACTCTTATATAAAATGACCCTGTGTATTAATTACTTGTGTGTTTCCTCATGTATATTCCATGTCGCTGCATTACTAGTAAAGTTCAATACCTTTTCAGATGGCTTTCAAACATTTGATACTCTAGATGCTGTATTTAAATAGGCAAACACTAAGCCGAGGTTGTATTCTGCCTTCAGGCAAGTGAAATTGTGTATGCTAATTTGACTCAGATGTTTGAGACACAGCTCAAGACCAAAGGAAAAAAATTCTTTTACTTTCCCATCTTGCATAAAAAACATGAGCTCAAGGAGTGAGGTTTGGTCAGTTTTATGCTTACCTTGCTGATTAAGACAGGCAGCGAACAGACACAGCAAAATAAGCATGCAGAACATGTTATAAATCCTTCCACTGCAATAAAGTCAACTTGCGTTTCGCCGACAAGCATCTCGACCTCTACAAAGACACAGCAGGTTAAATGGTTTTTCGCTGTCCTGCCTCCTTAATTATAAAATCGCTTTAGCATAAGTTTAACAAATATTCTTTAAATATGTAACTGCTGTACAACAACTGTGTGTTGACTCATGAAGCCTGTGACACTGTATTCACTTCTCTGTAACTGATATCAAAATGCAACATCTAATTTTGATGGCACATGATAAAGTATTCATGTTAAAAAAAATAAGACATATTAAACATGCAAAACCTCAAACTGGGACCCTCTCCCATCCGTTTACTTGTCACTTGATCACACGACATTTCACCGCTCCAATATTAGGATATAACTTTTTTTGTGCATGCTTTTATTAGAATTGATGGCATTTACTCTCTGGCAGTAGCGACTTGCCCGCCATGTCCTGACTGATCAGTGCGGTGTGACTCTAACACATGAGATCAGAACACATTCAAATGAAATCATGTTTGATTTTTTTTAGTTATCTAATTATTTAGCAAACATACAGTATGAAGAATTGTTGTTTTCATCAAAAGAATGAAATTGTAATTGTGCATCTACAGAGTGATTTTTAGAAGTTCAAAGTCTTCAGTGTAGAGTTGGTACTATATGTATTCATATTTCTAAATATCCATATTTGTATTTTGAATGTTAAATATTTGTAAATTAGATATGAAACTTTCTACTTTCTGTCCCAGGAAATACTGGTAAAGACTGGAGAAAAATGCCAGCAATGTCAACTTGATCTCTCATTGTCAGCTCATCACTCAAGTCCTTAACTGATCTTAACTGGGGCTGGTTTTATATATTCTGCTTGCACAGCTGTTGTCTGAACCTGCCTACGATCATCCATTTGAACAAATTCATTTAGTTATTTTTCCCACGATATGAGTAACAGTAGTGTGGCTCCTATTCTTTTGTGAATTTGCATCCATTTAGAGCACATGAGCTGTTCAATTCAAGTAACATTTTCATGTTTGGTTACATTCTAACTTGTGTGTGTGTGTGTGTGTGTGTGTGTGTGTGTGTGTGTGTGTGTGTGTGTTTCCTTTTACTTATTTATATGCTTTTTGTTTTAGTATAAAGTATCACAGTATTACATCTGGTATCTTAGTCATAGTCAAAGTTTTGGTATTGTGACAGCCCTACAGAAGCCTATGCAATACAGAAAATCAAAGTGCAGTGCAGCTGACCTGAAACAACACTATAGATGTGAAGATGTGAAAAATGCTTTGGTGTATGTCTATGTATGTGGGTGTCCATCTTTTGCAGTCATGCATCTGATTGTCCTCTGATGTTCAGGGTTTATCTACTTCTTTTTTTTTATACTACATCCCTGATAGAAATGCACCCAATCATTTGTTCCAGGTTTCTGGCAAAGCATCAAACTGAATACTGTGGTGTGGGAGAGACTCTGAACTCTGAACTGCACTTCCTGCAATACTGAAAATGAAAATTGTGAAGAGAGAAAGAGAGAAGAGAAGGAGGGTTATAATGTCAGATGTGGACTGGCTGTGAGTCTTTATACACTGGCAGTGTGGGGGTGTGTGGTCATAGATGGACCATCATGCAGTGTGTCTGCGTGTATATATGTGTGTGTCTGAGAGAAAGGGAAGTGTGTGACTCATTGGCCAGTATTAATCTGTTCCTGTAAATGATCTGACTGGCACTCTCCTCGCCTATAAGCGCCGGCTGTCAGAGCGATAAGGGCATGAGCCTCAGTGGGGATGTCTCTCCTTTACTCTTCCTCTCTCTCCTTCCTCTGAGAGATCCAGATAAGGCCCATGTGCAGGGGGCCTCCACACCACACCAGCCTCAACAAAAAGCCCCATTATGAGCCTGTCAAAGCCACTGCTGCTGCAGGTCCTCTCCACACACACACACACACACACACACACACACATATATACACAAACACACATGCACGTGCCAAGGACATTCCTAGTGTATGAGAGCCTCCACACACACCTGAACACATTTTCCCTTTCATTACACTCCTCTTTCAATTTCAAAAACAGAGACTCATGGACACATACTTTCATATTACATACACAGAATTTTCTGTACCAATTAAATATTAGCACTTTATTGTACACAAGCAGTCATGACTTTTATGGTTCTCACTTGCATTGGCAGCCACTATACCGGTATATATCACACTGGCAGAGATTAGTCACATCACAGAGCCAACAAGTCTAATTATGCCATTGTATCTGTGCACCCAATCATCAAGTGTAAATTCGGCATCATAGCTAGCATAAAGTTCTCTTAGACAGGCAAACTTTAGATAGATTTTTCATTCATTCATTGTCTCCTACTTTTCCGATCTATTCTCGGGTCATGGGGAGCCTGTGCCTAGATAGATTTTTAAGTGAATATTAGGGACATTAGTTATTTTGCACTGCTTCCTCAGTTCTTACTGTTCAGTACAATGATGTACATTTTGAGTTTCTGCCCATCCCTAATATCTCACTCATTCACATTAACACATACATATACACATTTGCACACACATTTGCACACACACACACACACACACACACACACACACACATACACACACACACACACACACACACACACACACACACACCTGAGCACCGGTTGCTCCTGGGAAGGTTGGGGGCTCTTTTGCATCCCTGTGTTGGATGGGGCATAATGTGAGTGTGCGGGTCTGATTGGTTCGTGTGGCCGAGGTGAAGCCGCTCAGTTAGTGAGTGCTCCTATGGGCTCCCTGAGGTCTACTGCAAAGAGGCTCATCTCTTCAGAATGCATTACCATGCTATTTCTCCCTCTCTCTCTCTCTCTCTCTCTCTCTCTCTCTCTCTCTCTCTCTCTCTTGCTCTCTCTCTCTCTCTCTCTCTCTCTCTCTCTCTCTCTCTCTCTCTCTCTCTCTCTCTCTCTGACACACACACACACATCACATGCACACACAAAAACAGCGTTAAGCACTTAAACCGATACATGAATGCTTGAATTTCTAATTTCCCTGATTCAGTCGCCACTGCCAATTTCCCTCAGCTCACAGGATTATGGCTGTAAATCTTTTTTTTTTTCTGTTTTTTCTTTGAGTGCTTGGGCTAAATGCCTCTTCCCGAAAGACTGATCTATCACCTCACATACTATTACAAATGCCCTGCTGATACTGAAGACTCCACTCCTCTAAACTAGTAGACAACATACTGTAGGACATCTTTATCTGCAAATCCTGACAGCAGATTTTATGAGGGTGAACCGCATATAGACGACGATCAGATTTATCACTGCTCTTTGGCTCGATCACACATTATATGAAATTTCCCCCAAAATAAAAAAAACTTGCATAACTCTGCACTTCCACTCCTGCAAACTCTCTTCTTCTTTCTCTAACACACACAGTGCAATCTGTCAGCTTCTTTTGTACCGTTGCATTGAAGGAGAGCAGATACAACACAGCGCCAAGCCAATTAAGTCTACCAAGGACAAGCTCTGGGAGCTCATTGCCTTGAGGGGTCACGTGACTTGCAGATGAATGCCACCTTGCTCTCAGCCGGCTGTACACTCTTCATTAAGTGCACATGAAAGAACACAGGTCACTATAGCCACCTTACTGTTTTAAGCTGTAAAGGCAGCACTTATTTCTTTCCATTCTGCAATCGTGTGTTACGCAAGTCTGAGTTTCATACTAATATACTAATATTTTATGTTTGTGGTTGTCCTTTGAATGCCAAGGATATATCCAAACATTATCTGTGTGTGTTCTCCGGTTAATATCTACGTGGATTGCATTTGCTGAATCGGCTGTAGCTGTTCCCTTGCTGCCCCGCCATAGACTGGTGTCTCAATCGGTGTCAATCATGACCCTAATGACACCTAATTTTAAGGTGAAAATAAAATAATGAAATAATTTCTCTCTAAAAGTATATCTTCAGGTTTAACAGTGTTAAAACATTAAAATGATTTAAAATAGAACAAGGCAGCACACCCACTTTTAGGAACTCTCTGCTACAACTGCTGTGATCTCATTTCCATCTCACAACCTCACAGAGATGCTGGTAATATTATCATTTGTTCTGGACTGCTCTGCTTCTATGCTTTCATATGAATGCAGGTGCACACTGATTTTAAAACAACTGTTTTCCAGATGCATTGCATATTATTTGTGAATCACATGATATTTATGCTGTAAATGCCAGCTCCCCTACATGGTCACTGTGGTACCGAGTCGTTTATTTATTTATTTCAATTTTGCTGTTGTCAAATAGCTTTCTGGACCTGACACAGATCTGTGACCTGTGGAAGCATAGGAAAGGTCATTTTTGCAAATGATGCTACCTTCGGTCCACACAAATCATTGTACTTTACTGTAATCCTTTTACAGCAAAACGTTGAAATGTTTCATTGAATGCTTCGTTTGCTACTTGCTTAAGAAAATGTTGGTAGGTTAAGTAAATGACTTGCTCTAATTAAATGTGCATTGATTCCTGCATGTAGTTTGTGATCTGAATCAAGCAAATCGGAGTGAAGATCACTCTCCAGTGGCACATAATACACGCAACACGGCACAGACTACAGATGCAAGCTCTTCTCTGGCGGGTTTAGCGAGGAGGACAGCGGTGTAATAATTGCCGCGCAAACAATAATCCGTCTCCATTTCCTCCCCACATCCAGTTGTAGCTCGGGGCTGATAAAATACTGTACTGCTCTTGCTTTTCTGAAAACCATTTGAATATTTCTTTGGCAGGAAATCGCATTACGGGCTATTAAAAAGTAATTATTTGTACATAAATTCCCCGGCGACTCGGCGCGGCGGAAGCGGTTCGATACAAAGGCAGTTAGGAGCCGCTCTTTATGGGTGCGAGGCGCGTTTATTAAAAAAGCGCGCGGCTCCTCCATCATTCGGTGCGCGACTGCGTGTGTCAGCCACCTCATATTTTGTAGCTCATGCTAATGTAATTGCCGCGGCTTTAGCGCTGTCAGTGCGGACGGGAGGCGCTCATTAGCATTCTTACAAATGTTTATTTCGTCGGGTTTTCGTCAGGACGCCGAGGCCCTCAACTCCGGAAATAATACCGCTCCTCTACAACTGCAAGCGACGGGAACATCTCCCGACGCCCCAGGGGAGGCTCGGTGCACTTCGCCTCGGGTAAATGTACCTGTCAATCATGACATCATAGATTTTGGACAAGCTCTCTGCTTATGCAATGCTTGCACTTAGTTTTGGGCAGTTTTCATTCATTCATTCGGTTACTTCTTTATCATGGTTGCACCCAATCCCAGGAAAACAAGGCAGGAACGGGAAGGAAAGCATGCAGGCAGGCGCAAGGCAGGAATGCACTGTTGATGGGCCACCAGTCCATCACAGATCAGCTTTTCAGGTATTTGTAATCAAATATTTAGTGATAAGCAGCTGAGGTTCATGTGGTGCAGCAGGTAGGGTTTCTTCCCACGTCCCAGAAACATGCAGGTAGATCAAATAGCGATACTAAATTGCCCCAGGTGTGAATCAGTGGGAAAGTTTTTTATGTGTGCTCCGGTATCCCAACTGAGGTGTATTTCCACCTCATGCGCAGTGGTTCTGGATTTAGGCTCCGGATCCACCATGACTCTGGCCAGGATAAAGCCGTGTGAAGATGAATGAACGAATTAATGTTTATCAGCTTTAACAGTCCACTCTGTGGTCATATAGGTCTATGTATTTCTGTCTATTTATGTAGACATCACATTATACTATAGTTATCATTCCCACTCAAGCAAATTTGTTTAGATAAGTGTATATATATATATATATATATATATATATATATATATATATATATATAAGAGAGAGAGAGAGAGAGAGAGAGAGAGAGAGAGAGAGGGAGAGAGAGAGTTCCTCAAGGGTCCTTATCTTCCTAAAGGGGTTTTACTGTAACATTAGTGAGCCACAACCCACTATTTTGTATTTTGAACCTACACCGATCAGCCAAAACATTATGAAGTGAATAACACTGATTATCTCCTCATCATGGCCCCTGTTAGTGGGTGGGATATATTAGGCAGCAAGTGAACATTTTGTCCTCAAAGTTGATGTGTTAGAAGCAGAAAAAATGGGCAAGTGTAAGGATTTGAGCGAGTTTGGCAAGGGCCAAATTGTGACAGCTAGATGACTGGATCAGGCTCATTGATGCACGTGGGGAGTGAAGGCTGGCCCGTGTGGTCCGATTCAACAGAAGAGCTACTGTTGCTCAAATTGCTGAAGAAGTTAATGCTGGTTCTGATAGAAAGGTGTCAGAATACACAGTGCATGATGGGTCAGGGCTGTTTTGGCAGCAAAAAGGGGACCAACACAATATTAGGCAGGTGGTCATAATGTTATTCCTGGTTAGTGCATAACATAATGAACCTAAAATGAAATGACCCTAAATTTTTTAAAATCTTATGGTATAAAATTGTATGTGATAATTACTTACAAATCAAAACTGCTTAAATTGATTTAGTTGTTACCCTGTGGTTCAGTTCTGGCACATCTTTTTTTCTATTGCACACAAGTTTAGCAATATACTTTACATATCTGCCATCTTACAACATTTTCACCAGCATGTCAGCCTGTCTAGATGTTATCAGCAATTACCATCTATATTATGAGACCCATTTTTGCAAGCTGACATGTATGATGAAACACCATCCATACAAGCTTTTTGGTTTGTGCCAGGGAAAGAGTTAAAATATGTCTATATACTTTGCAGGAGCAGCATTGGGGGAAATATCTAAATCACCAGTAAGGCAATTTATAAAATCACAAATTATATTATATCAGTCCACAAATTAAGTTCAGTCATTTTAATTATCTTTTTTAATGCTTAGTTTGTGTAAAAGTCCTTATAAAATAAAAAAAATCTAGCGTGATTACTTTCCATTGCTCATTTAGATGTCAACGTCTATGAATAGTCAAGGAAATATGATAGGGGTGTATGAACTCAGTCACTGTAGATAAAAAAAATGAACGCTGAAAGCAGTGGAGATAAAAGCTTTTTCATAAGACAGCAGTGTCAGACTGTTATACTCATATACATTGGTCTTCAACACATCACAACAATCTCATAATTATTCATAATTAATCAGACTTTATGGACCAGAAGCTAAATTAAATGTATATGTGTCTGGCTCCTCTCCTATATATTCTCCTATATATATTATATATATGTTTTAAAAATGTAGCACAACCAGACAAAAAGAAAAAAGAAGAAATAAATAAACACCATGTCTCTCTTACTGAGCCCATTTTGGCATTTTTGTTCATACTCTACTGCTTGACGTAAAGAAGCGCTGGGAAGCGCTGGGCCGTAGCCAGGGTTCAGGCAGCCTTTGTTTGGGTGAATATTAAGAAAGCTAATTAGCGGCGAGTCTGCTGGCTGGCATGAGCGACTGGCAGGCAGTGTGATCTGTATAGCTGATGGTTGCTTGGTCCCTCTGCCTTGCAGTCCACACTGAATCATAATGCACACAGTGTTCACACACAGTTTGTCATTAGTGCTAATGGCTATGTTTACTCACTAGAATATGACTTGAAATCCCAAAAATGAGAATTTCAGCTTTTATTATATTGAACATAAGGGTCTTTCACCCAATCTTTAGCAGTGTGCTTTAACTGTAGTTTACTGCTGTGACATGGCTAGCAGCAGTATTTGGTTCTGGACCATTGTAAATAAACGCACCATGTTAGAGGTCTTCAGCACAAACATAAACATACATATTGCCTTTTAAACAGTAAGCCAAAAGAACCCCTGAAAATAATATTTAAAAACTGGCATATTATATGAAGTAATGAAAACTGTAGATTGCAGTTTTTTTATTTGCATATCATACACTTTTTAATTGGACTTTTCTTTCCTAATTTATAAAGTCAATATCTATTTTAGTTTTTTTTCCACATTTCAGCTCAGAGTCAACTGAACCTCTACATTTGCATTACAATTCAGTTGCTTGTGAGAAAAGAACTTGGGTTAATATATAAAATGGAAAAGTATCAAACAAAAATAACCAGCCTTACATCCACAAAGAGTAGCAAACTTTTCAATATGTAGTAGTCTCTCTACTATGGTTAGTTCACATATGCAAAAGACCTCAGTCTGATGTAGACATACTCACCAGTCCCAAGATAAAATGAGGATGTCACAGGAATTTTTGTTATTTTTGTTATTGGACATGATGGTAGACTATTTGACTCTTAAGAAGGAAAAAAAATTGACAGTATGTGCATATGCACCAAAGAGCAGTATTGGGTATTCAGCCTTCTTGAAATGCCTACCATGCCTACTCAGTGGTGAAAGACTTGTGTGCAAGCAACAGATTGTATCATGGCACATTGAATTGAAAGTTCACTTGTTGTGGAAGCTTGAGTAAAAAGAGGTGTAGATTAACCATCAACTAGTCAATAGTTGGTGGTTATTTGGAATCATTGCATAAGGCTGCTCCCAAATGTACCTGATAAATCAATAAGAGACATTCGTGTTGCCTGGGACTGTCAGCTAGATGCATCAATGAGAGACAAACTCCCACCTCTGAAAGGACTTCTACTAAGACGGGATACAGTGAGTCAGAAGTGATCATGTTCAAGTGATCATGATAATGTCCTCGATTGTAGTGGCAGCTTCAGGAAGAATGATGTTGGTGCCTGTCATGGCAGTAACCCTAAGTCGTGCACACCAGTGGTGAGGAAAGCCATCAAGTCGAAGATGGAGGGTTTTTGAGGAATACTCACGGAGGGCTTTCCTGATTCACTTGAGATGCACAAGCTCTACTAACCAAGCATAGGGCAGAGTTGTCTGATACTGGGGATATTGTTGAGCAAAATCTGGGGCAGCTCTCCAGGGTCCCTAGGTTGAACCTAAACTTGAGTTACTGTCTATATGGATTTTCGGATGTTTTCCCATGGCTGTGTGGGTTTCCTTAAGGTTCTCGAGATTCTTCTCACCTGTGTCTTATTAGACTCGTGTCCATTCCTATTTTGGTTTTAATGGAAGTATATAAAGATACTGTCCAGTATGGAGGGGCTAGAGGCTAGACGTAACGTTACTGTTAGTCGCAGATGATGTTCACTTGGCACCATCCAAATTGGACCTCCGACACATACTTGGAATAACTTCATTCCCCTGTGGGAGGGTTTTGTGTGCCTTGAGATCTTATTCTGGAGATCGAAGAAATGATGCACAGCAGTTTAGTTATTTCAGTTTTCTGAAGGTTTGTGTTTTCTGGTCTATGTCTCTATCCTCACCTATGGTCATGAGTACAAGCAGAAGAACTGAAGGTTCTTGGGCTTACTCTGTCTCTGATGGTGAAGAGCTTAGCTGAGTGTCATTGCAGGGACACCAAATTGAGAGGAGGCAGTTGAGGTGATACAGGCATTTTATGGATATGCAAATCTGTTGTTTAGCTAGCTCTATAGCAAGAGTATAGCTGTCTAACTTGTCATGTCTTTGTAGAGGTTTGGATGCATGCCATCCTAGACTATTTATTAATATATATAGAGACACACTATGTTCTGTCACAGAAAATAAATATTAAGGCACTACGTGTCTTCTCAGAATATATTCACATGCATTGCTTCCTAGTAGGGAAATTGGACAGATCATTAAGACTGTAATACAAAGTTCATATCAGACAGCCCAGAGAAGGAGACATAATTCTTGTGCATTCTTGGAAGAGTTGCCAACATACATAGAAAGCTGACTGAAAAATTGAGTACTGCTGTGAAACTGCAGCTTGGGCTTTAGTTGAATATCTTGAAATGTGTCTGGAGGTTGAAGTTAAAGATATGAATAAAAGGACTGATTAACAGAGGGAAAGTGGGAACTAGCTGTTGCCACTCTGCTGAAACTGTAACCATGTTATTAGTTTTTAGTGTAAATTTGGCCTGCCATAATTTAGCTAAATTGGTTTGTATTTGAGACACCAAAATACCAATATTCATTCACAAGCATAATAAATATGGTTTAAGAACTTAATTCCAGCTTAACTTAATTTAAACTTAAATGTGCTATACTATCCAGTATTGCTTGAACCGATTCCCAAAATATCACATAAATCAACAATTTTTTCATCCTTCTATTGAATATAATTAGCACAGAGGGGTGCACATGGGCATTGGAGAAAAGCCATATGAATGAACATTTTCCCATGTCTGATTTGAAACGATTTGATTTCTGTTTCGAAACAGTACTGAAAGAAATCAGATCTGGGTCACATAAAAGCAAAAAATGGGATTTGACTTTAAGGGAAAGCATATTTTAGAAAGAATACTTATTCAAAGCTGGACGTGAAACTCCATTGTGAACAGCAGGCTAGTCAGGAAGGGGTATTCTCTCACATTACAGCCACCTGCTATACGCCAATGGGCCAGAGACCACAGGCTGCTGTTTTTGTGAACAAGAGCCTAACTATATTTCATTCTACTGTACCAATGCTGTTACTGCTGATCACAGATATGCTTGCAGCTTAAACAAAGACACCTCCTCTGCCAGTGCCAGATTATGTATGAGAAATTGAGATGTAAAGATGATTGGCACCCTAGGCTATAGCCCTAATCCAGTTATTCTAAAGCATTTTCTGTATTTTCTGACTTAATGTGAAATTATAAACTTCTTTTTTTACTGCAGTGAGTGAAACGGCCATTTCTTAACAATTCAGAAGCAGCTCAGCCTCTGTGATTTGATAATGACTTTCCAAGTGGTTTTGTCCCACATAAAAAACATTCACACTCAAGCAAAAGCCACTTAAACACTCAAATACATGATTGGTCATTTAGCGCATGACCTAGCACTGCTGTTGGCAGCAGCTGCCGGGCTATTTATAATTGCTTTCTCTGACTGCTAGCAGACTAGCATGGTGAACTGACCTTCCCAGAGAACAGAGGGACAGGGTGGGCACAGCCAGGGGCTACTGACCACCGGGGTCACACTGGTGGACAAAGCGTGGGTGGAACAATTCCAAACAAACCCCACGACCAATCTCCCTCTCTCTCTTTCTCTTGACCCGCCCCTTGCCTTCTCCCATTCACTCTCCACCATTACAGCTCAGAATTACTCAGCCTGTTTGGATTTTCATGGCCCGGTGAATCACACAGCGACTACAGGGAGTGCTGACATTTAAAGGGAGCAGATGAGAAGCAATTAGCATGCTTTGCGAAACAATTAGGACTCACAGACTGCACAGCTGATCAAACATTGACCTCCCATTGAGTTCCCAAAGCATCCAATGTCTGATAGCACATCTCCTGCCAGGCTCCACCCAAGCTGTTGCTTTCTCAGCAAAACTCTCCTCCACCCACTGGGCTAACTTGGTCTTCTGTCTGATTCTGTGATTTTCCTTCACACACAGACACAAATATATTTTAATTACCAGCTAGGACACACGCCAGATTTAAGGAATGGAAAGTAAGCTCTGTGAAAACATTGCTGGAATCTAAAACAAGTTTGGGCTCAGTGAGTTGGTCCATATGCGTGGAACCCCAACATGCCATCTTATCAGCTGTCGGACATCCCACTTGATTACATCAGCCCATTTCAAGATGTAGCATGTAGAGTACATGTAGTATTATTTGAGTTAATTTACAGGGTCTGGGTTTCATATCAGTACCCATATCATGCCTACCTATTCAACAAAGAAATGTGGACACTATAAGTATTAAATTAAAGGTAATGTGGCAGGATGAGTTATGTCATCTTATTGGTTGGTTGGAGTATAATTGGTAGACCAATCAGGTGATAGTAGTTGTACTATTTAAGGATTCTTATTTTGACAGGTCTTTCCCTGGCATTTCCGTTCTGATTTCCTTTTAGTTTAATTTAGAGCGGGCATGTGGCGTGTGGCGGAGTTCACTAGCAGGTATGTTTTGGTGCCTAAATCTTTTGACTGTTTTATTTGTGGTATTTATTGTGTGTTGCTTTCGGTAATAGCAGCCGGGGCATGTGTGTGAATGCTGGTTGCTAGACCGATCTGCGGCACCGGTAGTGAGTAACCATACAGCTGCGCACCTAGTGTTTAACATCAATCATAAGTATGCCGCTCTTGTCTTTTTATATTTGTGATTTCTCTGAATTTTTAGACTAATTCTCATATTTTTTGGTTAAAGGGAAAGGGGAATATTGAAGTCCGGTTTCTAGCTAGTGACTTCATGTGACGCCGCTGCTGTTTTGCTTACGGATATATTTCTGGTTTTGATCGCGTCATCTGTGCTGTGTACTGCTCTGCTGTTTTGCGAGTGGCCGGGGCTGTGAAAGTGGGCTTCGGTTGCGCGTCCGCAAGGCTGCCTATGGGTTG
Source organism: Hemibagrus guttatus (assembly GCA_033459395.1). Taxonomy (NCBI): domain Eukaryota; kingdom Metazoa; phylum Chordata; class Actinopteri; order Siluriformes; family Bagridae; genus Hemibagrus; species Hemibagrus guttatus. The sequence goes on from JAUCMX010000004.1 coordinate 13,326,687, forward strand.
AGCTTTGGGACTTAATTTCTTTGGCCTATGTGATGTCCTCTGGAAGCCTGAGTGTCAGAGCTACTACAATAAGTTTTGTTTATTTTTCTATTTGTTATAATTTCTGACTAAAATTTCCGTTTTAATGCTCTTTCTTATTTTTCCCAGGGCCAGTGAGGACGCGTGTGGAACTGGGGAGGCTAGTTGCTTCATTCTGTGGTGTTTCACAGTGTGCTGATACAACTCCCCTTTGGTGGGTATGCGCGGTGTTTGCTTTTGGTGTGAATTGAGGTGGGTTTTTGGATGACCTCCTGAAGCTGCAGCTGGCCTGCCTGGTTCCCACTAATCCTTTCTCTGGAAAGTATATTCTGCCATTGTGGATGTGTTTGTGAGAGAGAGTTTTAATTAATGCTTGTGATTTTATAATAAACACAATTCTTGTCTTGGTACCCACGTCTCTCAAAATTCTCTGCCTTCAGTTGGTGAAGCTTACCTGTGTGTCTTTCTTTTGATGGGAGTTATTATTTCCCTGGCTCTCCCACCAGGGTGGCGTAGTCGGATAAAATTTGAAGGGTGATTAACGCTCACCCCTCCATTTCTGCCACATTTTGGTGTGGTTGGCAGGATTGGAACGGTGTGTGTACCGCCTCTTCTACACACGCTCTGCCACAGTAAGATTACATGTCATTACAAGTTTAGTAGATTATGTACAAATACCTCACTAGCACTGTTAAGTAACTGTTAAGTGTAATTTGAAATGATTTCATAGCTGCTGTATAATAATAATAATAATAATAATAATAATAATAAACTGGACAATGTCTATTATTGATGTAACATGATTGGCTTATTTAATAGTATGATTGATGTTATTTTATTTATGATGATTGGACCTTACTATACAGTATATGCAATGCACTGACCAGGAGTTTGCTTGTTGTCCATCAGGTCACAGGTGTTTTTTTTGTTTTGTTTTTTGCTGTCTGCAAGTTATTAAGAGCACGGAAATGCTGTTTCAGATCATTCCATCTCACTTTAACCCACAAGTACAACCCAATTTTGTTACTCACATGCATTCACCACCACACCAACACATACAGTGTATTCAATCATAAAACCTTCATTCATCTGATTTTCAAATTTAACTCTATGGCAAACTCTTAGCTTTATTGGTGTTAGTGTTTATTGCATCTTCAGTTTTCATAACCTCCACTCTTTCTTTACCTCTTCCCAGAGGTAAGCCGGTGTTGTACAGTGCGACAAGAGAACATTAGCAATAGGGAAGCATACATCAGGGACCTGACAGAGAAAAAGCAGCAAAGCACTGGGATAAGAGGTTGGGTCAGTAGTCCCACACTAAGTAGACAAAGAATAATAGAATCTGCATAATGCTCCTGTCCCCTTTCCCTTGGGACCCCACACCCCACCCCCAAGCCTTGTGGGTAATATATGGAGGCTCTCAGGATGCACTAGGCTTGTGTGCTTGTTTATAGGAGAATTGAGCAAAGTAAACTGCAAACACAGCACCCAGAGCGGCGCTTAATGGCCTCATCGTCAGTCTCCCTGTCTGTATTTATTTTTGTTGTTGTCTCCCTCGCTCTCTTAAGTCTGACTGGTGAGATCATTTGCTGTTTTCTGTTCTCCTCTTGAAAGGTTTTGAGCAAATTATGTGGAATTTTTTTTCTTCACGTAAAATGTCTCTCAGTGGTCATTTCATTAAAACTATCTATGGTGTAAACAAACCCAGTCGGTCTTACGAGCGAAATTGCACGTGTGTGGACAAGTCCACACGAGAGTGGCGTAACTGACTAAGACACCTAAAATTTCCTATTTATTTTCACACTTTCAAATCCACCAGGCCCTTATCGTACTGGCAGAGCCACAGTCAGTGATGCACGTCTCTTATCTCATTAATCACAGACCGCTAGCTTTTGTGCAGTGTGAGTCTGACACTGGCTCAGTGCTGGCTGTGTGTGTGATTGGAACAGAGCGAGTGTGTAATGAGTGCATGGATCAGAGCAGGGCTCAGGATTTCGGTGGTCTCATAATGGGCCTACAGCAGGATGTATATCCTTCTTTCAGAGGGAGTTTAGCCTTGATTATTGGCATACTCAACAGAGAAGACAGGAGCTTACCTGTTCTCTGAATGTAATATAAGAAGAAGGCCATAGACCAGATATCATCCACAGCAGCATAAATCCCTCATAAATTGACTGCAAATCTGAGCATAATATTGTTGATCATAATTGTGAGGTGTGAGGACGTGTGTGTCTGTGTTCATATCTGCTTATTGCTTATGCTAAATTTTAATGATGTTATAGAGCCCTAAAAGCTCTTAAAATCTACTTTTTGTTAGTTATATAAATTAACCACACAGGCTATGACTAACCACCAACATACCATCTGTTATTAATCAACCAGCTTTTACATCTTTATGACATGAGTCCTGTGCATGGTCTCATATTTTCACTCTTACTCTGGAGCCACCATGACCATGATGAAGATAAAAATGATTTGTAAAAAATAAGTGAATAATAAAAAATAAAAAAAAAACCACACAGAACAATTCAGAGAAACCTGATCTAGTACTTAGAGTGATTTTTAAGTGTCCATAAAAAGTTACCTGCCAGTTACAAAAATCACTTCACCTAATCCTTATTTTGCTTCCTGCTGCATTCCATTTGATTCAACATAATTTTATATTTTGATTCTTTGATACTTTCATTATTTATGTTCCACAACTAAATAATAGGCTGGAGAAGCTTTTTATTTGTGTGTTTGTCTTCACTTAGCCAGTGCCCTTGGCAGCTGATTTGATAGAATCGCAGGCATTTTTTAAATTAATAGTCACCTTGTTTGTGTGGAGAACCCTAAATATTCATGAGAGGCAAAAGCGAGAGAGAGAGAGAGAGAGAGAGAGAGAGAGAGACAGCGAGAGAGACAGCGAGAGAGAGAGAGTCAGCTTCAAGTCTCGTGTTGTGTAATCAGCCATTAAACACAGAGTGAGATACTTTCTCACTCATGGACAAGCATCCACACTAGAACAATGTTTGAGTGTCCTGTTGCATATGTGCCATGTACAATGAGTGACAGGACAAGGTTTGGACTGGACACAGAACCTTTGGTTTGTTAAGCTGATTTTTGTAATCTTGATGTTTTTATGAGTCTCATGAGCAATGGGGAGGAAAGTAACAACTCACATTACAATAATCAGATACCTGGTTTACTATAACAGTACAATTACAATTAGATATTGTTTTGACTTTAGGTTTTTGTAATATGTTCATTACATTTATTTTGACCACTTAAAAATGATAAAGCATTAAAAGAGTAAAAATTAATAATGCATTTATCCCCAGATGACTATAAGCAAATTTTGTTGTGCCATCATCATAAAGCCATTTCCTGCTGAAAGGCACCAAATGCTTAGTCGGCAACATCGACGTCTGAGACAGTGGAGACCGATGAGGATCCCTGGTTTATTCAGCTATCTTCAGTTTTAAATACTTCAAAGTAGACAATGTGCTAATGATCTGCAAATGATGACAAGCTAAGTGTGTGGATATATATCTTCATTTCACAGATCAACATCTAAGCTGTGCAGGTAAGTCATTAAAAAGCTAAGAGAGCTAGGTAGCCAACCAGCTCTTTAATATTTTACAGCATGAAAGCTCTGTAGTAAACATATTTACATATAACTTTGATGTTCAGTAGTGATTGCTTGTTGAATTAAACATACCAAGATAATGTGTAAGGAGCACCTTTGCTAGGTAGCTACACACCTAGGTGTCATGACATTGCTAGAATGCTGACAAATCTAGCAAGCTACTGAGAGCATTTGACAAAGTTAGCTAGTGCTATCCTTCTTTATGCACTAATGGAGGTGGCATTCACTTCACCGAGGCTCACTTGGTTAGTAAACATATTTGTTTAAAAGTGCATTTCTCAGATATAAAATATTTTCAGATTAGTCAGTTGACATGTAAAAAAGTTCAAGTTCAAGTAGTTTTCCATCAGCCAGTCTATTTACTGTCTATTTGAGAGAGAGAGAGAGAGAGAGAGAGAGAGAGAGAGAGAGAGAGAGAGAGAGAGAGAGAGAGAGAGAGAGAGAGAACTTCCCCACCTGCACACTATGGCCAGACTGCAGGGGTGGTTAGGTGTATACCGGTACACACACTGTGCAGAACAGCTGTCTTCACAGCCTCGGCTTTTCACATAAACACAAATACACACACTCACATGCACCTATACAGTGAAGAAGAGCACAGAGGCAGATGCTGTTACTGGCAGGTCAGCAGTGAGCGCTCTTATTTTTTCTTTGCATACACACACACCTGCAAACACAAAGCTGTTTTTAGTACAGAGGGCATATTGAAACTGTTTTTTTGCACAGATTTGCAAGTCAGTCTGAAGTACCGTTCAGTTAATCTCCTACTTTTAGTCTAAGTTAGCACTGCTCATTTGAAAAGGAAATAAAAGCACTATAGCCTGATACACACTTACACACTTAGAGTTGCAGACAGGAATGGTAACAGTAGTGCTAGTGTTTAGCATGGGACCTCTACAGCCTCTTCATCCTATTCAGTATGCTAAGAGGGATTGAGGACTTGACAGTATGTTCTCTCTCCCTGCTGTCAGGGGCCAGTGAAGGAGGAGCTGACAGATGCCTGCCACTCCACAGAGCTACAACATGCAGAGCAGTCACACCACAGGCAGCGTCAATTCAACTTGGGAGGTGAGTAAACTGCTCCTCAGTGCCAAAGGAATTATACAGTTTCAAAGACACTATATTTACTCAAGAGTATATATTTCAGTAGTTAAAAAGTACTGGGGAATCTTACCAGAGAGCAATTAAACAAAACAATACACTTGCACAATGCTCATAAAATAGTGCTACTTAAGTTTAACAGTTAGATTTAAAATAACTTTTGGGCAAAATTTTGTAGGCTTTGTTTACATTATTGTCCTAAAGACATATTTTCTTCTGGAACAGGAAGTCATAGTTATGTTGAAGTGCTTGACTTACACAACAGACAACAGCATTCAAGATACACATGCCCACTTCAAACATGGCAGTATATGATATCTAGATACTAGATATCAAGATATCTAAATATCCCAAACAGCCAATAGATTGATAAGATTATTTACATATTAATAATACTTATGGATAAACCACATATAAAGATGGCTTCACACTCTCACTCACTTTGAGGAAATGACATATACAAGTTACATGTTGGTAAACCACTTGCCTGTCAAAAAACTATGACTTCATTCAAATTCCATCCTCTTCAAAATGAATAAAACCCAACCATTTTTTTTCTCTCCACTAAGGGATATATGGTAAAGGGAACAGTGTGCAGAAAGACACACAGCAAGTAACACACCAACAAACCATGTTTGCTACTAACAAGCTGCTACTGTAGACCAGACCCACCTCTGGTGGCAGGATATATATGGTTTTAGAGAGCATTTAATTGGATGATCTTGAAAATTTGGACAAATAGGAATAATTGAAAACTATTTTATGAAAACTAGAATATCTCTAAAACTATTTTTCTTTGTATTATATTCCAAATAAAACACAGATGGGTATTCTTAAGACTAACTGACAGGTACCAAAAGCACTGAAACACCAGATGTACTTTAATTTAAGTTTTATTAAAGAGAATGACCTTGTGTGATGGTAAAGAGGATTGTTTTTAGTATTAAGCTTCTCAGTGCATGAGGTGGGAATACACCCCAAGTGGGACGTCAGTGTATTACAGGCCACCATGCATACCTATGTGCCATTTAGAGTAGCCATTCCACCTACTGGGAGGAAACAGGAGAACCCAGAGGAAATTATCCATATTAACATGGAAAAAATAAGTGAAAAGAATTCAGTTTTATTATTTTTATCAGTATGTCTAATGGAAATGGTATAATAGCTAAAGTACAGACAGTACTGTTATCACCACTGATCCAAGATCAGCTGTTGCTCCTTATGCTCCTTTATGAGCGTGTATCCTCAAATCTGAGTAATAAAAGAGGAACTCGAGCAGGCGGCTAAACTGACCCTAGATACCAGAAAGGCCTTTCAGCTCTTAATTTGACCAAACATGAACAATGTAATAAGAAAAGAGACAGAAGGAGAAAGAACATTTGCAAAGACAGTAAGTGAGAGAACAAAATGTTGACACTTTTGTACAACCACCACCTGCTTCACCAACACCAGCACCCCTATGCTCATCCCTAATTCTTTCTTTTCATCCCCTCCTACTTCTCTCTGCTTCGCTTCTGTGAATGACAGTCAGACATTAATCCTCAGGGTGGGGGGCAGATCACCTTGACGTGTTGCTGTTGTCCTCGGCTGTGCTGCTTACTTCATCCCCAGCTCATTACACATGCTGCTGGGTGTCTGAAAAAAGCACCCATCTGTAACAAGGCGTTCAGGGATTGCATCACTAACTCCCATTGCTATTATGAATGTCAGGTTTTCGTAACAACAGGTACTGTAAGAATTGTGAAGAATGGATCCATACTTATATACAGGGCATACCTTATGGAGTCCATAAAAGATCCACACAAAGAAAACACAGACCAATATATAAATAATCTTGTCTATGTAATCAGAAGGTATGGAATTGGAATAAATGGTACAAACACAAGTAATGACTACACCATGCAGTAAATATTACACATTGCCAATGGATTACAATATAAATGTTTGATTTATTACACACAGGGTGGCACAGTGTTGCCACCTCATAACGCCAGGGTCTGTGGTTCAATCCTGAGCTCAAGTTACTGTCTGATATGGAGTATCACATGTTCTCTTAGCTAGTAGGTCAAATGCCTACACTAAATTGCTATGCTGTGGATTAGCTACATTAATGGCACCTAGCTGTGGATGCGTGCGTGAATGGTGTAGAGACAATTGACATTGCTTCCAGGGTATATTCCACCCTCATGTTACAAAGATAACCTCAAGATCCACTTGTATGTGGTAGCTTAGTGGTGAAGGTGTTGAACTACTGATTGGAAGGTTGTGAGTTTGAATCCCAAGTCCACCAAGCTGCCACTGCTGGGCCCCTGAGCAAGGCCCTTAACCTTCAATTGCTGTATAAAATGAGATCACTTGTAAGTCACTCTGCCAAATGCCAGAAATATAAATGTAAGCTGTTTTATGCCAGTGTTCTATTACATTTACGGTATAATAATAATCAATAGCTAAATTATAATTGAATCTCTTTGATGAAGCTGCATTTTAATACAGCACTCCTGAAACACTATGTAAAGTCAAACAACTTATTCCTGACTATTTTTTTTCAATATGAGTAGATTACTGGATCTAGCTTCCAATCATGACATCTACAAGCCCTGCCTCCCTCATCTGTGTCTCCTTTACCTAATGATTCAGTTGATAGTGACAACTAATATATGGTTATCTTCTATCTCTATTCTATCTTGACAAACTGAGCATGAGGCAGGAATACACCCTGACTGGGACGTTTTCTGCGGGGCACAATGCACACACACATTCACACCTAGGTGCCATTTACAGTAGCCAATCCACCTACCAGCATGTTTTTTGGGATGCAGGAGGAAACTGGAGAACCCAGAGGAAATCCACACTGACACAAGGATAACATACAATTACAATTAACGCCACACAGGCAGTTTATTCCAGTGTAAGACAGAGGAAGATTAGAACATTAGACTTCTTTTTATGCATTAGGATACCTACTGTAAATTGTAGAATAATTTTTTGGGACATTTCTTACTAACAACTGTCTAAGTGAGTGTGCTAAGTGGGGTTTTCTTTTATCTTAAAAAAAGTGGACGTTTCAGTGAATGTTACAGCTTTTGATTTGTCTTGGAAGAAGAGTAGGATTTTGAGTTGCAGCACATACTGCCACATCTTTTGTTGGAAATTCAGTTCAGATTCCTTTTAAAGCAGTTTAAAAGCCATTTAAAAAGGTTTTAAAGCAAGTTCCTGCCCACAGCCACCAGTCTCACCAGAAGCCTCCAATAGATGTTCATGTGCACCGTGGATTCCCCTAAAATCTGTATGGAGAGGTCAGTGTGTATGACTAGCTGCAGGATAAGGAATAGGCAGGTCACCCCTGGCTCCCCACTGCAGCTTGTGTCAGAGTATGAAACAGACCTGCAAACTTTCTGTTGTGATACAGGAATCCAGGTCATTGCCAGAGTGTAGCGTTTTGAGATGAGACAGAATTTTATTTTCTTGCTTTTATTCAGTAAAGAGGATGTAGTCTTGTGGGTTTGCTTCTCTCTCTCTCTCTCTCTCTCTCTCTCTCTCTCTCTCTCTCTCTCTCTCTCTCATGCCGGTGTTGAATATTTGGGGGGGGGAGGATTGAGGGCTTCATTTGTAAGCAGAAAGGAATTCTGTATGCAGCATCTTTTTCCAAATGAAATTTGCATAAATGTTGGCATGTGATTGGCAAGCCCTGGTGAGAGGGAGTTTCTATAGCAAAGGCAGTCTCTCATACATATATATGCATATACACAGTAGAAAAAGTGTTGAAAGAGAATCGAAAAAATCTCTGACATTTGTCAAAACACGATAGACTAGTTATAGTCTAATTTCTATTAAAGGCTAGTCAAAGGCTTTCTCTGCTTACAAAACATCTTTTTCATAAAAGTCACCAAAAAAAAAGTATATATATATATATATATATATATATATATATATATATATATATATATATATATATATATATATACATATATATATATATATATATATATATATATATATATATATATATATATATATATATATATATATATGTGTGTGTGTGTGTGTGATTTGTGAGTATGATCGCAAATAGCTCAAGCAGCTTTAAAATATTACACCTTAATAATAATGATAACAACCTACATCAGATGTGTTGTGTATAATGTGTTCATAAGTCAACATTAAAACACCACCAGATTTACAAAAGTTTCAGAAATGCTTATTTCTGTAATACTCAAATGCTTATGTTGATTAAAGCAAATTGCCTGTAAATTACCAAGCACATTCGTGGTACTGCAGATTTACATTTAATGATGCTTCCATAAAAGGTGAAGCTCAGATCTGAGAGATTAATGTTGCTATATAAATTGTAGAGATTTGGCCACAACATATATGGCATTTCTTTTGTGCTAATGGAGTAACTAGTCTTATTTGTTTTTCTGCATTACAACAATTTTGAGTTTCGCAGAACTGAAATAAAAAAGCAATTTCAACCTGACAGTGTAATCCATGTATAAAATTTCACTAACCCTCCCCAGTTATACGATTTAAAAACAGTTAAGACTTACATTGATGACTCTCTTAATAGGTACATTTACACAAGCTCAGAGCTCGCACAGGATATGAACACTGTTTCAAATTAGCTGTATATGTTTTTTCTTGAATACCGCATATCTTGTGTAAATGCACCTGCAAACGATTTACAGATGTATTCATATCCAGCTTGATAAATGGGGCCCATTGAGCTCTCTCTGCAGGTACAGAAATAAAAAACTTGATAGACCTCTCAAGCTAGAGCAAGCAGCGAGGCAGTATTTTAAATCCTCAGTTTACTGTCCTCTGATTTGTGCACATAGGCACTCAGATTATGCGATTTTGGAGGTGAACACCTAGAGAGAAAATAGAGCAGCACACACTTCCTGGGACTGATGCTGTCTGCAAGGCAAGGCTGCGTCTGACTGCTCTTTGATAAAGGTGGTATTGCACCAGACCGACCACCTGTGAGTACTATCGACTGTGGCAGGAGCAGGAATAGAACATCTGCTGAAAGATTTTGACTCACTCACACACACACACACACACACACACACACATACACACACATACTTTCTGTCTCTCTGTGATGTCTTATTTTGTCTTGGGGCTTTTAGTTGTCTCATCTGCTCCACGTCCGTAGCAGGGACAGTGAAGCAAACAAGAGGGGGATTCGATCCCGAAACCGGGAGGCGGGAGAGAGGAAGGGGTTTGTGATGTGATCATAGTAGCGGTGGTCTCATGCTGAGCGTGGAGATTGAAGACAGAGCAGCCAGAGCACACACAAAGAGCAGGGAAGCTAGAGGAGAGCAGGAACTGTGATGTGTGGAGTGTGTGGAGAGGGATGCACAATTCTGTGGTTGGTGCTTGCTGTTGTTTTAACTTTGAAGAACACAGCAATGTTGTGTCCCCGTGCCCCCACTCCCAGATGCCTCTTCAATCTAAGATTATTCGCAACGATCAATCTTCTGTGTGTGTCGAACACACACACACACACACACACACACACACACACACACACACTGCAATCGCTCTGCAACTTCCTGTTATATATACACTTTTCCTGTGAACTTAAATTTGATATCATACAAAGCAAATATACATTACTCTATAGGACTTATGACACAAAAGTATTGTCACATTGCAGTAACTGCTGAGAAACCTTTCATATTTCTTCCTTTTTCATTAAAGTAAGGGAGCTAGCTAATATTATCTAGTGAGTTTCTTGCAACTAGCAATGTCACCAGAGTTTCTTTTCAAATTTAGGGCTATTATGGGTAATATATAGATGATGAAAAATCATTTTAGTTTTCCCGAGTGGAGAATGAATCATGCTATTTGATCAGCTGAGGGTCTGGTCAAAATGTAGATAGCAGTCAGAGGGCAATAGTACTTAAGATTAGAGGTTGGGGGAATTATTTTTGAGTTTTTGGAAATTCAGTTTTTGTCTTTAGAACAAAAAATGTCTGATCAATCCCACAATAATTTTCAATGCAACACTAATTTCCCTTCCCTGTTGATGAAACAAGTGTTGGTGGTTTTCATTTTTGTGATGCATATAACTTAACAGTATGATTTTGTATATAATGCCATTTATGACTTGCATGTATACCATTTTGTAATGTTTACTTGTCATCTAATAAATCTGCAACACATGAATCCCAAAACCGCTCCTAATTGTTTGGTCTTAGTTTTCACTGTTCTTTAGTTTTGGCATACTGTTAAAATATATATATCTATATAACATGCACACTTAATTATATCTAAATAAAGAGGCGTATTGTGCAGTTTTTTGCGATGAAAAATCACATGTAAAAATATTATGCCAATGTCTTTCAAGTTTCTATGGAAATGTGGAAAAATATTGTAATAATGAATAGAGATAGGGGAAGAATAAGAGGCTGTGTGAAAGTAGAGGGACGACAGCGTTATCTCTCTCTCCTCCACATTGGCCTTGGGCTGTCTCTCTTGTTTGCTGAAGGTTGAATCTTAGTCTCGATGAAAAGCGAGCAAACACGTGCGCCTGTTCCCAAGAGTGTTCGTGTGTCTCCTTTGTGCATGTGAGTGTGCGTGTGTGTGTGTGTGTGTGTGTGCGCGTGTGTGTGTGTGTGGTGCCACAGCCTTGCTACCTCTGCAGCAGAGTACAGGAACAGGGTCCACACACATACACGCAAAGAATTTGCGACTGACCCGTCTAATAAAGACATGTAAGAGTACACCCTGAAAAGCTATTCAGCCTACACTGCAGCAGAAACTCTCCACACTGCCGTCTCTGTCTCTGATTAGAAAAGTATATATACTTCTTTTTATCCTTAATTTGTTATACTTTTCTCTTTTTTTTCATCCTCGCTTCACCCTCTTACGGCTTTCTCTCTCCTTCTATTCCTGACACACTTTCTCTCACTCCTTTTGTTTTATCTCTCTGCCCGTGTCTCCTTCCTCTGGTTCAGATTTGTCTTTATACATTCCCAAAGAGCAAGCAGACAGGGTCTTGTCATCTCAAAGGTTATGTGGCTAATAGAAGCCTCATTGGATAGGAAATTGTATAACTTGTCTGAGGGAAGATGTCTATTTTCTCTTTTCAGCTGCAGTGTTTCAGTGTCTGTTTCTTTTTAGATGAACAGCGAGCCGAAACGGGCTGATGTAAGCATGAGCTTCTGTTTGTCTAAGATAAAGTATGTAATATTGAAGCACTGGGACAGACAGACATTCAGCTTGTCACTACAGCCTCTTTTATCATCATCATCATCATCATCATCATCATCATCATCATCATCATCATCATTATTATTGTTGTCATCATCTTTATCATCACCCACTTTCTCTTAGCTAATGATCTGGACTTGTGGTGTATGTTAGCCAGACATAGAGATATTTGTTTACATTGAGGGGATTTTCATTGATTGTGGCAATTAAGCTTGAAAGAAAAGAAGCAAGAATAGCAGTGTGTGTGTGGGGGAGTGTGTAAGTGTGTGTGTCTACAGGGATTGAAAATACTTGAATAACTGTACATCGTTCCTATACTTAAGCATTGTTTTGGTGCATTTATAGATCACTTGAGTATTATTGAAATTGAATATTTTACCTCATTATTTTCCCAAGAAATAAAACACTATTTTTGCGGCCATTAAAGTACTTGTTATAAATCTTGAAGGTGAATATATTCACTGTAGTTCAAGTTCAATATAGAAAAAAACCCATCATGAATCCTGGCAGCTTGTCATCTGTGGTGATCTTATGCTACACAATGTACTTCATGCTATAGCTATCAATGTGTGTGCATCTGAATATGGATAAGACCTCAGACTGTAGTGTTAATCTTAAGGATGAGTGCCCTGGCCCTACTTCAGCAAAATATTCAGCAAAGATTTCTATAAACATCGATTTGAGTAGCAAAGATGCTAGGTTAGATTCTAACTAATGGTAGATAATGGACATTTACATGTACATGGGGTGGTGGTAGCTCAAGTGGTTAAGGCTCTGGCTCATTGACTAGAAGATCAGGGTTCAAGCCCCAGCACCACCAAGCTGCCACCGTTGGGCCCTTGAGCAAGGTCCCCCACCCACCATGCTCCAGGGGCACTGCATCATAGCTAACCCCCAAGGGTGGCTTATGCGAAGAAAGAATTTCACTGTGCAGTATGTATGTATATGTGACAAATAAAGACAACTTATTTACTACCTCTACTTTATTACATTAGCCATGCATATGACCAGCACACTTACAGAGACTGAAACTTTCACATTTCTTGCTGTATAGGTGTCTTAATAGTGTTTAACTGAGTATTATTTGAAACATTATCTATATATACATTCCTTAAAGTATATTTCATTTCAGTAATCACTCCTGGTTTGTTTTACTTCTAGAAAAAGAGAATGTTGTATAATGTTACGATGTCTAAGATTTACTGTTAAAATGCATTTTCTTCCATTTTTGTGTTCCTTGAGTAACACAGTGGCCTACAAATATCTCAAAAATATACAAAGCAAATTATTATTGAATAAATTATTAAAGTTACACTGATAGCACATACAGGTGGGGTCCAAATGTCTGACAAATTAAACATATTGAAAACTGGAAATAAAGGTTTAGAATTTTGAAATATTTAACACAAGAAGTAAATGTCCAATATCTTTAATATTTAATAATTCAACATTTTGCACTATTTCTAGGTCTCCATTTTAACGTAAGCAAATTTGTGATATTGACCATGTTAATTGCTTTTCTTCATGTTTTCCTTATCTCTTCTGTTGAAGCACCTGTTCAGAGGACATTCATGAATTTGATCTAAAATGGATCATAAGATTTTACACAAATATTTTACATGAGTCCATGCCAGCTCGGGTGCAAAAAATGGGACATACCAAATACAAAAGAAACTTTTAAATTCATGTAAATATTTGATAGTGTCTGCTTTGTAAAGAAATTTGCAATGAAATAATAATTTTGTAATGAAAATTGGTGTATTCAAATTAGAAAAGCATTTTGCTCTCTGACCTTTGGACCCCGCTGTACAGTATATTGATTTATTTATTATGTAGTGTTCGTTGTTTATATGACTTGGTATAAATGAACTAAAACCTCAAATAAGCTGTGGTTTTGTCACTGAATAAGAATAATATGTTGTTTCTACATTTCATATGCAGTCCCACTCATATTCACCTTAACTGTTTTTACACAAAAATGTCTTAATTATTCAAAATCAATCGGGAAATAAAATCTTTATTATCACTGCATCTTGTTCATGCACAAAAAGGATAAAGACTTGTGTGCTTCTACCACACAGATCTCCATGTTGTAATATGTAGTGAGATATTGATCCAGAAAACTGTGGCATTTTCATTTGACGGAACACTTAGATTTCTGTCATGGATGATAGGATTTTTACCTCACAGCAACAATGTAAATAATGCTGTAATCTCTTTTTAATTGTTGACGCAGTATAGCACACTGCATAGACACACCCATATCTACCTCCTCCCTCTCTCTCTTTCTCTCTCTCTCTCTCTCTCTCTCTCTCTCTCTCTCTCTCTCTCTCTCTCTCTTGCTCTCCAAATCTTTAACATTTCTGTGTAAACATTCATGGGCCTAATCAGGCTTGCACCTGCAGCCTTAAGCATTCACACAGACGAATGTGACAAGCGTCTTCCTCTATGCTTCACACCCTTTTCCTTGCACCCTAGCTCAGCGAGTGTGCGATGAAGATTCTGCTGCATGGCAGATCCAGGACCAGCAGGGGAGATGCCTCAGCATGGTGCACAACGTAAATGAAATAGATTGTGTCATTAATGCTACACATGAAGCAATTGTCAGGTATATTCACAAAACAGAGCACTGGTTAAAAGGACAGAGAATAGATTAAAAACTAACATCGGTATGAGCTACAATTGGCTAACAATTTTTTAGAATAATCCATATAGTTTCTGTCATAATTTAATACTTGTCGTCTTTATTTCTATTGGTCGTTATAAATTAAATCATAATACTCTATGTTGACAAATGTATGTGGACTCCTGACCATTACACCCATATATGTTATAAAAATCCTCCACTCTTCATGGAAGGCCTTTGACTAGATTTTGGAGCATGGCTGTGTGGAATCGTGCTCATTCCACCACGAAAGCAATAGTGAGGTCAAGCACTGATGTCAGGTGAGGAAGCCTGGCACACAGTCACTTTCCAGTTCATCCCAAAGATATTCCGTGGGGTTGAGGTCAGGGCTCTGTGCAGCACACTTGAGATCTTCCATAATAAACTTGGCTTGTCTTTAGAGACCTGGCTCTGTGCACATGGGCATTGTCATGCTGGAACATTTTTGGACCCGTTAATTCCATTGAAGGAGAATATATAATGCTACCACAGAGAAAGATGTTCTATACAACTGTGTGCTACCAATTTTGTGGCAACATTTTGGGGAACGACATATAAGTGTGTGATGGTCAGGTGTCCACATACTTTTGTCCAAATCGTGCATGTATAGTACATCCAAAATCAAACAAACTGCACCTGAAAATTGTTTTTTTTTTAACAAAAAAATATCTGGTGTCCATAAAAATCTGTCATTATTTATATTGCAGGCAGTGACTTCAATATCAGTGCTGTTCTGACAATTCTCTCCTGAGCTCATAAGAAGCTTATAAGTCACAATGCAGTGTATGCATGCCCTAAAAAACAATGATGGAGATTCACACTTCATTATTTAATATTGCTATTTTTTTCTCTTTACAATAGAGATATATTATTGATAATTAAGCAGAACTAAAAGTGCTTTTCATGGATCAAAATGCAAAACTGACTGCAAGAGCACAACTGTGTTTGAGTGCTCTGTGTTAGTATACAGTCTGCATGGCACACGGAGGCTTCTACCAAGCTGCCATCACACAGCACAAAAGATATGGATTTATCTTTTGAATTCTACCTGGCCTCTATGTACGCCTCTTGGTTCAAGGTAAAACTGAGTTGCCATGGTTCTGCTTGCCAGCTCACTCTATCGCCTTGGACCTTTCAGTGTATTTTTTTCGTCTTCTCACATTTCTTTCCATTCTCAAGGGCATTTCTATAATAGCTTAGAGTGAGAGACCAAAGGCTTTGTAACAAACAGCTCGAACAGCATTGGTACGCTTATTGAGTCCAGAACTATGAAATGCAGTAGAGCAAACTTTATTGCACTTTCATTCTTTGTGTTTGTGGTACATGTATGTATAAATGTGCGTGCGTGTGTGTGTGTGTGTGTGTGTGTGTGTATGTGTGTGTGTGTGTGTGTGTGTGCACGTGTATGTATTAGTGAGTTTCTTGCTGGAACTCTGTCCCTCTGACTCAATTTGACCTTTCCTCATTAATCTCCTCCAGAGCGGAGATGAGCAGCATTAATCTCTAGCCTGGTGGGAAACTTCTCACTAATGCCCACTGAACTGACCACAGGCCTGCCACAGCCAGCAGACCCACTGCTCACTGCAGAACTATCTCTCCCCAGAGACTTGGCCAGAACCAGATTCAGATAAAGTCTTTGCTCCACTGAGACTTTGCCTCTGCCAGCAGCATCGACATCATCAGACTCTATTTGGGCTTGTTTCCCTGGATTATACATTAATGCAGCCAAATACACTGCAGCAAACATCTGTGCCAATAGAGCTTGTGCCTGTACATAAGATTTACTAGCCAAAAGGCTCAACTTTGTTTCTTTATTTAAAAGCAAGAAAACAGACATGCAAAAGGCCAGCTGTCTCTTTCAAATGAAAAGTTTCTGGCTGAGCCAACAGGCTGTATGTCAGTCATTCAATCATGTTTAAAAGTGGTCAGATGCCATCTCTTATATGAGAAACCACCAAATGATTAAACATTTTAACTTAATCACATATTAGCAGTAAGATGCAGGGTTGGGAAAGACAGAATCTGAGCTTCTCTGATATTCTATGCCATTGGCCTTCAGGAGATTGTGCATTACCATTCTAACTGGATGCAGTGATCAAGCAGTTAAACACACTTTTTTGAATATGCTACAATGATGATACAGGCCAGGTTGCACAGCTAGCCATCACTTCAAACATGAAGAGGACTAAAATTTCCTGTACAACCTTAGTGGCACAGGCTCACAGTATCTCCACAGGCCATCCATTTTTTTTTCTTTCTATCAGTCATTTGATAGACATTTTTACACCTTGTACACTTAATACATGTTGTAGTTAATACAGTTAATAAATATGGATCATAATTATACATTCATGTTCATGTTATGAACACCACAGGTTGATATGTTGCCTGAACTTGGCTTACAGTCTGTGTGAATTTTTGCACATTCAACTCTCGTCCATGTGGGTTTCATCTGGTTTCACCACACCGATCAAAAACATGCCATGAGATGGATTGGCTACTCTAAATTGTCCGTAGGCATGATTAAGTGTCTGACTGTACATGTGCATGGTGGCCTATAAAGGACTACCATACTAACCATACTGTATTTCAGTCTCCCTCCCAGTTTTCCCAAGATAGACTCTGAATACAGCACAACAAGGATAAGGTGATTACTGAGGATGAATGAATGTTCATGTTATTTTCCTTCAATTATGACAGCAGTGATATTCACCCAAGCATCTACACTATTACATGGTAAACTGAAGCCATTTGTTTTGTCTTCCAAGCATATTGAGGGCTCCGCAGGTCTGTATGGTTTTGCATGGCTAGGTAGTGTATAACTGTAAACACTGCTAATAGTATTTTGCACACTGTAATAAATGAACCAATGCGCTCCCAGTTTGTTGTTAAAACATCTTACTGTTGACATCTGTGAAATCATGCTGTCAGTCTGGGAGACTCCATATGAGCTCTTCCATCCCTGACTGGTCCTCTCCCGCTGTCTCTGCTGGCAACCCTCTCCTCATTATCACCTACATCTATGTTGTTAATCTTGTAATTAGTACCTGTAGTCCCTGTACTAGGCAAATATTGAGAGTTCCTTGGAGGTTTTAGTCTTTATGTTCACAATTATTATTGGTGTAATGGCCACCATATGTAGTCTATTTGGTTCTTGATCTGTTTTGTTCTCCGTCTCTTCCTGGTGAACCTTAGCTATTTAATTAGCACATGAATCTCTGAGGGTCCCTGTCTGTATGAGTCAAAAGTAACAGCCATTTGGCATGATCTTTAGTGTAATTTTTCTAAATGGCTCCGAAAAACTCAGAAAAATAACTGCACCAGTACTTTTGATTGCTTTATTCATTTCAGTTGGAAGTTGCATGTTAGTTACAGTATGCAGTTTTTCCATTCAAGTAATAACAATGCAATTTATAAGTGGTGGTTGATTATTTTTTCATCAGTTGAATTTGCAGTGATGCTAAAATGCTAAAATGGCTGTGGTTGGTGTTCTGAAAAGTGATTTGCAAAGACTTAAAATGGAGACTGTACACTTTATGTGTGTGTTTATTGTGTTAACTGTTAATTGTGGTCTCTCAATTCACCACAACCCTGACTAGGATATAGTGGTTAGAGGAGATACAGCAAGATACAGTTGCGATTTGTGTGTGTAATTATGAGTTTGTTAGAGATAGTGTTAGTAGTTTTGTGGCTGTGCATGTCCAGTCCTTTGTGACCAAACTCTGAGGAGGAATCACACACACCACAGCTATAGTGATGATTCAGTTTGCTTGTAGTATTACATGCACAAATAAAGAAATAAATTTCCCCTTGAAAGAATATTTGAAATTTTGACACACCAACGTTTTTACTTGACACTACATAGAGGGTGCAGTCTTGTCTGCAAAATGTTTTCCACTTGCTTTTACTTTATCCCTCCAGGTTATTCCTTTCCTTCCATTATTCTCCTTATGTTTCAAACACAGTTTTGTATATTTGCAAAAAGTTGAAAATCACTATAATTTGCAATGAGACCACATGCCTAATAATGTACAAAGATATACCGTCTCTGATCTAGCATGCCCTAATGTGTGGCCCTAATGGCCTGATGTGCCAACATTCTGTGACACATCTATCCCTGTGTACTTAATGCCTAAGGTGACTCATCCAATTCACAGTATTGTGAAGTAACCCATGACTCAATTCCCCATATCTGTGTGTTCACATTCACCTCCACCTCTCCTGCAGCCCCTGCCATCACCTGGTTGGAAAGCCAGGCAGGGCACCTTAGCCCCACCTAGAAGTTTTTTCTTACCCTTCTGCTTTTCCTTGTCCTGTTGTGAGGAATCTATGGAGTTTTCACACTTTGCCTGAAAGCTTGAGGTCATATCTGATTTGAGGCCCATTTTAAGCAAGGTGTCATCATTGCAGGTTTGTATTGTGTGTAAGATATTTGCACAATAGACATTCCATCTGTTTATTTATTTATTTATTTACTTACTTACTTATTTATTTATTTAAATTAATTAATTATTTATTCATTAGTAATCTTGGTCATGATTACTGATCTGGAGCCTATCATAGGAACACAGGGTGTGAGTCATGAACACACCATGAATGGGATGCTGTTCCATCTCAGGGTGCCATGCACACATACATTCATATATATATTGATCAGCAATTTTTCAGAAGGAGGGAAGAAACCAGAGAACCTGGAGTAAGGACAGACACAGGAACAGGTGAAACTCTACACTAATAGTAACCCAGTGATATATTTTGAACATATCTCTGCACTCTCTGTCCTGGGCTGACTGTGGCCCTTGGCTGAGTGTGTGACACTATTTGTTTTTGACCTCATATCATTACCATGATATTCTTTGTTTTGTCCTAGAAATTCTTTTTGTAATATACTCTGGCAAAACTGCCGGTAAACACGTCAACTAGCACTTCGGTTTCTGCTGACGTCTTTTATTTATCAATAGATAACACTGAATATTATACATTTCTTCTGTATAAATACTCCCTGTTCATTTCAGTAAATCTTAAAGAGTTTTTTCTATTCAGTCACTGTCTCTGTCTGGTTCTTTAGCATCTCTTCCCTGAATTCAGTCCTGGAGGTCACGGCTGCAGCACGACTTCTTCTCTGAGTGAATCTGAAATTCTAACACCCAAGCTGAAATTCAGTGAAACATGATCTGCTGATCTACAGTGCTGCCTTTATTGAACCTCATGAATGTTTATTTAATTGTTGTATTATTTATTAAATAAGGATTTCTTTAGTGTTCTTCAACAATGTTAGCGGTTTGGATGAGTAGTTAAAGCTGCTTGTTTCCTCAAGAGATCTAAAATAAATGTTAGTTTGTATTTACTACATCAATTTACATAGAGTTACTAAGAGTTTGGTGGTGCTTAATATGAATATATATATATATATATATATATATATATATATATATATATATATATATATATATATATATATATATATATATATATATATATATTGTATAGATATATATATATTTATCTGTTAAATCCTGCTGAATGTGTCAATGTGAAACCTGAAATAGGAAGTAATGTGACACATGACTTGCTGTCCAGCCCCAGGACAGCATCACTTTTATGCAAAGTGTTTTATGCTAAGTTTACTTGAAGTGAATCCCAGGGTACTATTTTAAAGTTGAACAAAGATCAGCTCCAATGAGTGCATCCGGGTTTGAAAATGGCTTTCACACTTGCCCATTTGTACTGTGCTCTCAATGCCAATATACTTAGGTTCCAAAAAACAGAGGAAGTGTGAAAATGCCCGTATGTGCAGCATGTATATAAGACTCTATGACTCCACTGATTCTATCCCTGAACAAAAGAAATAATCCACTGTTAATAGTAGTAGTAGTTGAAGTTATGCTTGGAGCACATTGCATGAGTGAAATTTGCCCAGACTGATTATAATCCAACAGGTAGAGATAAGCATACACTCACACTCACACTCACACAGCACACTGAAACACACACACATACAGATTCAATGCTATTAAAGGTATCACCATGCTCACATTGAATAAGGCTGTCAATCACTGAGCCTGAGAGTGAATATGAAACTGAATGTGTGTATCTTTCCTTTTCTTGACGTCAGCTTCAAACACTTTTCTTTCCAAAATCTTTCACTTCATTTCCTCATTTCCTTCTCCTGCTCCCTCCCTTCACTGCCTCCTCTTTCTTCTTTTCTTCCCTTCAACCTCTTTCTGCCAAAATATCACAACACATTTTCATCCCTTTTTTGTTTTACGTGCTGTGTCATTGATCAATGCGGTCCAAATGCCAGGACTCCATCACGTTACAGCGTGTGATAGCGGGGCTCGGCTGCGGCCCAGTGGAGCCTATCTGTTCCATCTCAGTCTCTCGGGCGAAATGTCGCTCCGGGAGAGCGAGCGAGGCTAAACTAACATATGTCAGCCGTCCTGTCATCCCTCGTTGGGCTGCCTGCTGTGGGGTGTGTGTCTGTGTGTTTATGGAGAAGCAGGGTGATTGGGGGGTGATTTGACAAGCAATGCAGTCATGGCTGCATGCTCTCAGAGGTGAACGGGTGTAAAAGGTGGTGTATGTATATCTTTGTGTGGCACATGTAGAGGAAAGGTGAAACAGTGCTGATGAAGCGGCTCTCTATCTGGTGTCCCCTCCTGGCAGTAGTGCTAATCACCCATCCTGTGGCATGTACCCTGCCGATTAAACATGAACTCTGGGATGGGAATAAGAGTCAGGAACTGTCTAAATAACACTGCATCTGGCCTGCTAGAAGGAAACAGCTTCTACATTCAAGCAATAACAACCCTGAACTGCATGAACTGCCATGTGATTGACAAGCTCCTCAAGAGCTGTCTATGATTAACAAGAACAGCAAAACAACACAGCTTTCCTCCTGACACCATAATACTGACAAGAAAAGCAGACAAGACAAAAAAATGTGATCAGACTTTTGCTTCTCAATATGTGTGTTGAGTACTAATTTTGTTCATCCTATAAAGTTATTACCTGTCTTTGCTATGCCTTGGGCTTTGGATGACAAAAATAAATTGTTAGCAAAAACATATAGCGAGCCGAGCTCACACTTTGGCTGTGTGTTCCCTAGGAAAGAGCCATACAATACAGAGCAAAGCAAATAATTCTTCAGCAGATTAGAATTGAATTTCAATTTCCTAGGAAAACGGCACTCTGCTCTATGTCAATATGCAGCAAGGCTCCGTTTTCCCTGGGAGACTGACATGCAACCTGCCTTCTGGTCTCAGCTATAGAGCCAAGTAATACAAGGCATCCCTTCTTGCACACATTCTATTTGTCTGTTTTTTTTTCTATTAGTCCAAGGTGATGAAGTTAATTGAGACATTTGCTTTTGTCTTTATAGACTGACCTGCTAGATTTCCCAGGTAGATATGTGTAATCTCCAGAAAGATTTTATAATTGACGTTTTGTTTTGACAGCTGTTAAAAAGCACTTCTTTATAGTGAAGATCTAATTTATTACTAATAATAATACTAATAATACTAAGTGACACTGATTAAAAAGATTTTGTCGTAATATATAAAAAAAAATATATATATATATATATATATATATATATATATATCAGTGGCGGACCGTGCATTTCACACCTAGGCCTTCAGTAGTGCTCCGTCTGAATCAACTCGCCCCTCAAAAACCAATTTATGGTTATAAAAACCATCTTAATATGCAGAAATACAGTATAAAGAGCCATTGCATCGCAGGTAGATAACTCCTGTAGCCACAATAAACGCCTTTATTGAATAGACAAACCAGGGGTGAAAAAGTCTCCTCCTACTGCAGCTACAGCCGCGACACACATAAAAAACATCAATAATAACCTCATAAACTTGCAATATTATTTAGGAAAATCGCAACGTTTTACTCACCAAAAATTTGTATTATTTGTAAACAAAATCCATCCTCCTCTCTTTCCTCAAAAACAGTTCAATTACTCTGTTGTACAGATTATCCGTGCGCTTCAGTTCCATCGCGATCCTATCCAATCAACGGGTCTGAATACAGTGACGTTGCCGTACGCCTGCTAGAGGGCCTAGTGAAACCAACTCAAAATCTGATTGGTCGAAGCAAAAGTTTCATCGACAATTATTTTGTGTTAGAGGGCCTGCAGAACGGATTGTGAAGGCCTCCGGGCAGACTTCTTTGACTTTGACCCTGCCTGGCAACAAATGATGGCTGAAATGTGATTGGTTAAATGCTTTAATACGAAATTGGAAAAGCTATGAAAGGAAGCTGACAGACCATTTGGAATTATTTAATAAGTATTCATGGACAAAATATAATTAACATCAGTTTGTGATTCAGATATTTTTTTAGGCCAGCAGAGAAGGCCTTGCAGGCCCTGACGGTCCGCCACTGATATATATATTATATATATATATATATATATATATATATATATATATATATATATATATATATATATATATATTTTATATATATATACAGGTGCATCTCAATAAATTAGAATAATGTCGTGTAAATTTTCATTTATTTCAGTAATTCAACTCAAATTGTGAAACTCGTGTATTAAATAAATTCAGACTGAAGTAGTTTAAGTCTTTGGTTCTTTTAATTGTGATGATTTTGGCTCACATTTAACAAAAACCCTCAACAAATTAGAATACTTCATAAGACCAATAAAAACATTTTTAGTGAATTGTTGGCCTTCTGGAAAGTATGTTCATTTACTGTACATGTACTCAATACTTGGTAGGGGCTCCTTTTGCTTTAATTACTGCCTCAATTGGGCGTGGCATGGAGGTGATCAGCTTGTGGCACTACTGAGGTGGTATGGAAGCCCAGGTTTCTTTGACAGTGGCCTTCAGCTCATCTGCATTTTTTGGTCCCTTGTTTCTCACTTTCCTCTTGACAATACCCCATAGATTCTCTTTGGGGTTCAGGTCTGGTGAGTTTGCTGGCCACTCAAGCACACCAACACCATGGTCATTTAACCAACTTTTGGCGCTTTTGGCAGTGTGGGCAGCTGCCAAATCCTGCTGGAAAATGAAATCAGCATCTTCAAAAAGCTGGTCAGCAGAAGGAAGCATGAAGTGCTTATATATATATACACACACACAGGTGCATCTCAATAAATTAGAATGTCGTGGAAAAGTTCATCTATTTCAGTAATTCAACTCAAATTGTACATATATATGTCACATAACACTGGTCGTACCGGTTTAGATAGATCAGACCTCACGCAGGGATAGACGGCAGACAGGGGTTTATTGAAAATAAGAAACATACATCCACGAAGACACAGACGAATAACATTCAATAACAACCGATGAGGACTAGTAAAGAAAGCAATGCACAAACCCCACTATAAATAGAGAACATAATTAAAGGACACATTAGGAACAGGTGAATCAAGACAGGAACGATTAGGAATAAGGCGGGGCTACAACAAGCACATGACATACGAAAACAACAATACAACACAATCCCTGCTGGAAACCCCCCCTAGTGGTCCGCATCGGACCTGCCACCCGTAACATTTCCCCCCTCTCTAAGGCGCGGCTCCTGACGCGCCAACCGTAATCCTCCCCAAAAGTCTGGTCGAACTATGGGTCCTGAAGCGGAACAAGGAGCATAGAGAGGCAGGTGGGGGGAGCGAGAAGCATGGCGAGGCAAGTAGGGGGGGAGCGAGGAGCAAGGGCGAGGCAAGTGAGGGGAAGCGAGGATCAGCGGCGAGGCAAGTGGGGGGAGCGAGGATCAAGGCAAGGCAGGTGGGGGGAGCAAGAAGCATAAGTGAGACAAGTGGGGGGAGCACGGGGCCCAACGGTAAGGCCAAAGGGTCCCACGCGACATCCACAACCGAGCGGAGGCGCCGAGAGACGTCCACAGCCGAGCAGCAGAGCCAAGCGACGTCCACCGCCGAGCAGCAAAGCCGAGCAACGTCCACCACCGTGCAGCAGTGCCGAGCGACGTCCCCCGCCGAGCAATCGCGCCGAGTGTCGTCCACCGACGACCGGTAGCGCCGAGTGACGACCTCAGTCCCGCTAGAGCTGGAAACGCCCCCAAGGGGCGGGAGGACGGGAGACAGGTACAGGCGATGCCCTCCTCCGCCGATGAGGGGTGAGGCGGCATCCCCCATGGAAAACCAGAGAGTAGAGCGACGTTCCCCACGGAAACAGAAGCAGAGCGAGGGCTGGAACAAAAAACAGAATCCGGAAGCCTCCTCCGCCGACGGAAGTGAGGCGGCGTCCCCCACGGAAAACCAGATGGTGGAGCGACGCCCCCCACGGGAACAGGAGCGGAGTGAGGGCCGGAACAAAAACCAAAATCCAAAAAATACAAGCCGGAAGCCTCCTTCGCCGAAAAAAGGTGAGCGGAGCGAGGCCCGAAAACCAAAAACATAAACCGGCAAAAGAAAATGACCGGGTCAGGGAAGAAAGAAAGTCCTCGCTGGGCTATCCCGCTGGGTCTATTCAGTGTTGGCTAGTCCTTCTGTCACATAACGCTGGTCATACCGGTTAGATGGATCAGACCTCACACAGGGATAGACGGCAGACAGGGATTTATTTATTTGTTTATTTTATAACATTCAGACGCGTTACATACCGACAAGGACTAGCAAAGAAACCAATGCACAAACCCCACTATAAATAGAGAACATAATTAAAGGACACATTAGGAACAGGTGAATCAAGACAGGAACAATTAGGAATAAGGCGGGGCTACAACAAGCACATGACATACGAAAACAACAATACAACACAATCCCTGCTGGAAATCCCCCCTAGTGATCCGCATCGGACCTGCCACCCGTAACAATATATATATATATATATATGTGTGTGTGTGTGTATATAATAAAAGTACAAACATAAACATAAAAGTAGAAGCCCATCAGGCAGAATTATATATATATATTTTTTTTATTTTTCTATTTATTTATTTATTTTGTGAAAATCTACCCAGACTGACTGGGACTTGAATGTTATACAGTCCAGCGTAAAGTTGGTATTGGCCCCATCAATTATTATCTAATGTCTCCTGCTACCTGCTGATGAATTAGGGGTATTTTCTTCTTTATTTTGTTGTGTGTTGTGACCCTCATTCTGTGACAGTGCTCTTATATCTCCTACTCCAGCGGGAATACCGGTCGTTGCATTACGCTCCAGCTTCCAGATGAAGATGTATCACAGGTGACCTCGTAACTGATGGGAGCAGTGTAGAGATGCAAGAAGCATAACTTCTTAATGCCCCTCTGCTATCATTTTATACAAAAATGTGTGTATGTGTCACTGTAGATATGTATGAAGGAGTGCATGCATTTGTCCTTGTATAAGAGTCTGAATCTGCATGTGTCTCCACCCAGGGTTTTAATTTATTTCCTATAAGTGCTTGGTTACCTCAGTTTGTCCATAATGGAACTGTGCATGCCCATGTATGTGACTTGTGCATTGTACATTTCCTCCTGAAATAGATAGAACTTTATCGGGAAGGTATTAGGAGACCAGTCAAAGATGTAAAAGAAGGGCTAATATTCTACCAAGTATAAGTTACCAAGTTTTATAACAAAGCATTCTAATGTACTGTACTGAAAGTTCACTTTCAGTATACTATCAAGTCTAAGTACAGAACACTGGGCGTGTGGCAGGTACCAAGCATACACAAAACTCATTTAATTTAAATTAGACAGTCCCCCTTTGGGCATATTTTTAAGAGTTGGGAGTTCCTTTTGATATACTAGCAACTCTAAGTCAGGTCTCACTTCATATTTGAAGAGAAATACACTAGTGAGTTATTGATATTCTAGCTAATCCACCTACCAGCATGTTTTTAGGATGTAAGAGGAAACTAGAGAACTGGAGAATCAAATCATATACCAAGCATTTAAAATTGCATTCGGAAAAGATATTTTAATCTCTTTTACACAAATATATTTAGATTTTGCTTTTTGATTCACATGAAAAGCAATTTACCTCAATAACCTGCTCAGGGTGAAGTAGAAATTAAATGATTTTTTTAGTATTAATTAAATGGTGCAGTGGCAAAATGTTTGCCCTGTGTTGAGGAAATTGTGTGGTTCAATCCTGTAGAGGTCAAGTATATCCTTAATCAGCAAAATACACTATATGGTATGTAGACACTTGTCCTATATGTGGGCCTTCCCTAATGTTAAAGCACAGAATCAGTTATGGTGTAGCAATTAGACTTCCATTTAATAGACTCAAGGGGCCCAAACATTTGGTAATACTTTATAATAACTGCACACTATTAAGCATTAGTTAAGCTTTAGCTATGCATGAGTACATACTTTATTACTCATTTACAAAGCATTGCTTCTATATTAATACGCATTAGCAACCAGTTTATAAATGTCATTATAAATGCTTTATTCATGATCAAAAAGCATGTATATAATGTGCTTGATAATAGCATGTACATACTTTATTAATGATCTATTTATATTTTTAAAATAAGTATTAAATTACATATAAACCAGTTATTTAGGGGGTGTCAGTGGTTCATAAGATCATTTAAAAAGTGTAAGTAAATGATTAATAAACAATTTAAATGTACATTTATACATCTATGTACTCATGCTTAACTAATGCTTAAGAGTGTGCAGTTATTATAAAGCGTTACCAAACATTTTCCTAACTTGCCTGGCAGCTCCATGTCCAACATTCTCCTACCAATATACTCACTCTCCCTCCTCTGAACATGTCCAAACCATCTTAATCTGGCCTCCCTAACTTTGTCCCCCAAACGTCCAACATGAGCTGTCCCTCTGATGTACTCGTTCCTAATCCTGTCCAATCTTGTCACTCCCAAAGAGAACCTCAACATCTTCAGCTCTGCTACCTCTAGCTCTGACTCCTGTCTCTTCCTCAGTGACACTGTCTCTAAACCATACAGCATGGCCGGTCTCACCACTGTCCTGTACTGAATTTTCTTAACATTTTCTTAAATTCCTAAGGAATTGTGAATATAAGTGAGAATCACTATTCAATACCCTGACGTATCAAAGAGAAACCTTTCAACAAAGATTCCTGTGTCATCTCAGATCGGCAATGTTCCTGTCTAGTTTACACACTTCATACCTGCACAAACACACACACTCAGAGGAAAGATGTAAGGGTGAAAAAGTTAAAGAGCAAGAGCAAGAATTAAGGAGATGTAGGTGTACTCTGCAATTAAAAATGAGCTTAGAGCGGGCTGGTCACTGGAGTTTCAGTGGGATTTACTGATTTATTGCTTTTTCTACAACTCTGTAATAGTGCAGCATTGACCATGAGAGCTTAATCACTGAAGGATTTTTTTGTTTGTTTGTGTTTTGGGGTATTTATTTATGCAATTACTTAGTTAGTTGGTTAATTAGGTAGGTTTTTTTTGTTTTTTCGACTTGTTTGGAGAAGTATGGAAGAGTGAATTTCTAGAACACTATCATGTCCATCCTAGTGTTTTCACTTTTTATATAGTGCTTGACTGCTTGTTTACGTGGTGTTTAAACTGGCTTTTAAAATGGATGAAATTAGATTTATTCTATGTACTATATTTGAAAAATCATGTAACTGTTAAACTATGTCTTAGGTCATTTCAGATGAGAGACAAATTGGAAATACTGCTGATGAACATTTAATGAACCAGGCTTTAATACTTCATTTTCCACAGACAATAATTATAATATTAATAAATAATTTTTAATACAGACAATTTTCCTTGAAGGCAGCACGGTGACTTAGTGGTTAGCACATTTGCCTCACACCTCCAGCGTCTTGGGTTCGAGCCTTGCTCCCACTCACTGTGTGTGTGGAGTTTGCTTGTTCTCCCCGTGCTTGGTGGGTTTCCTCTGGGTGCTCCGGTTTCCTCCCACAGTCCAAAAACATGCTTCTAGGCTGATTAGAGTCTCTAAATTGCCCATAGTGTGTGTGCAATGCGATGGGTTGGCACTCTGTCCAAGGTGTATCCTGCCTTGATGCCCGATGACGCCTGAGATAGGCACAAGCTCCCTGTGACCTGATGATAGATCGAATAAAAAAACATTTTTAAAAACTTTTCCTTGAGACTCTAAGTGGCATGTAAACCTGGTTGCCCATTTTCAGTGTCACTCAAAAGTCATCTTCCTAACAGTTTAAGTGGTTCTTGGCTTTTAGTGATGAAGAATCTCTTTTTTTTTTGTTAAACCTTGTGGTCTGCACTACGACTACAGTCTTGCTCACCGATATCGCAACAATTTGTAAGGTTCACAAATCAAAGCAACATATACACATTAAACTAATGTTTCAATCATGACTAATACTTAGTCCATCAGGAAGTAGTGAAGCGTATACATTAACAGTCATCCTGTATATAACTAACCATAATAGTAATAGTTAAGTGTTAAAATCATGTTAACTCATGCTGTTTCTTAATATTACAACCTACAGTTACATTGTCTGTTTGTACACAATGTAGGTTAAACTTTAGGTTATTTGAGACAATATAACTTGGGACAATTAACAATTTGCTTTGTGAAGCACTAGGAACTGTGTTGCTTAGAGACAATCTCATCCAAAACAAACCACTTAATCAGTAATGGTCAAGCAGAAGGTTGAGTTGTGAGTTGATTTCAGAAGGGTGAGTCAAGTGAAAGCTTAACTTATTTAAAATATTTTGCATTGTTTATTGCAAATTGTGTCTACAGTGTATAATGTTTCTACATAATCTTCATTTCATCTAACGGAAGAGTTTTAGCTCTTATATTTAATTCTCTCCCTGCAAAAGATTGTCATATAAACTATAGGTTTAATATCATATTTATAATTACCATTATTTTTAATATATCCTATACTTCTGTATTTATATTTATATTTTTAATATATCCTATATTTTTATAATATCGGTTAATATAGATTAATATTTAAAAATATTTATTTTCCTAACAAAGACAATCTTTTTTAATACAGCCAATGTCGTGTCATGATAATTAACTGGAAGTTTTCATAAGATATTAATATTATAAACTATAATAATAAACTTTAAAATAATTAAACTTTTAATAATAATTATTAATGTCAATTCGTATATAACTCAAGGCTTCTAACATAAGGTATACGCTTGATTACCTCCTGAGGTTCTCGGGATTAGTGCATGTATTAATAAATTTTTATAAGACTTTTCAGTATTAATTTATTGCTTATGTGTGTATCTTATAGTAAATATTAGAAATTAAAGTGTTACTTAATTTTTTAGCTAGATAGTTTGCTCAAATTTTCTTGTACCTTTTTTGTCATTTCTGCACCTTGTAGGACTTGTGTGAAATAGAGCTTTATTTCACTGATGTGACCAAAGTGTGGACTTAGAGGAGGACCATAGGAATTAGGAAGCTATTTGTGACCAAAGGGATTCAGCTCCCTTGAATAACACCTGTGACCACATTGATAATCTAAGAGAATTATATAAATGTCATCTTCCCCTGGTGTACTCTCTATTCTTATTCCATTAATATTCCACACTGTGGGTCATTTTGCCTCCATTCTTTTAGATGGGATGTCAAAACCTCAACCTGGTTCCTTTAATAACTGCGAACTGTTCTGGAAAAAGGTAGTGTTCTTTCAGCTGTTTGTCTCTCTCTCTCTCTCTCTCTCTCTCTCTCTCTCTCTCTCTCTCTCACACACACACACACACACACACACACACACACACACACTATATGTCTAGACTATGGGCTTAAATCGCCATTTTCTTCTGTTTTACCCTCTTTGTTTCAAACACCTTCTTTGCTTTCCATCATTAAAGCTGATGCCTTTACATCATTCCAGTGTCACATTAGTAAAATATTAATGGGACGGATTCTTGTGTTTCCTTGCTTACTTACTGGTTTTGTGTGTGTGTGTGTGTGTGTGTGTGTGTGTGTGTGTGTGTGTGTGGTATCTTTCTGTGCACTGTCATGTTGAAGAATGAACAGATAATAGAGATTGTGCTTTTTTCTTTCTACATATGAGCGTTTGTTTTTGAGCCTTGGTGTCAAACATGAAGAAGCAGGCCATGAAGTAATGAGGTCGAATCGGAGGAGGATAGGGCGGTGAATGCAGCCACTCAGAACTTTTCAGAAGGTGCTAAGAGAACATGTAGGTGTGTGTTAGATTCAGGTGGAAGAAAAGGTGTTAGCAGACATTATAAGAGAGAAATGTGTGTTTGGAAGAGTGATAGAAAAAGTGTGTTTGAATGCATGCCTGTTTTTAGAGGTGTGTTTTGGCTCTGTTGAGTGAGAGGAATGTGAGTTTTTGTCTTTCTTGAAGTATGCAGAAACTCTTTGGAGTGTGGAAACACAGTGGAATAGCTCCTTATAAAGCTTGTCTATTTTATAATTCCTGAAACATTACTGAGTTATCATGATCGCAAGAAGCATGTCCATGAAACTTTATCCAAGTCAAATTCTTCACTTACTTTTCTATTGATGAACAACCCTGTGAAAGCAGCGTAGTTCATCAATAGAAACATTCACTTAAATGGTGGACTGCTGATGTCCTTGGAGTCCACACAATACCTATACTCATATCTTTTCACTTTTCAGTTGAATAGGATACACCCACACACTCATCCTGTCCACAGCCACAATGTGCATACATATGTACACACACACACTCTCTAACTCAAAACTTTGTAAAAAGGCATCACCTTGTCCAAATCAGCCTTCCTGAATTATAAGCTCTGTTGTGCATAACCTTATTTGGCCAGGAAGCCTACATTTATCTGCATAAGCCATGCTAATGTATTCTGACTTGAAGGGACCAGACTAGAGGTGATGTTTCTGCATCCTTTAATCAGCTTTTTATATAAAGGAAGCAGGAAATGTCTCTCAGAACTGATACAGGTGCGTGTGCGTGTGCGTGTGTGTGTGTGTGTGTGTGTGTGTGTGTGTGTGTGTGTGTGTGTGTGTGTGTGTGTGTGTGTGTTGACTTGGTGACATGCCCAGGGAATAAAATGATCAAAGGAAACAAGGCCTTTCTTTATGGATCACTCTGTCTTTATTGTGTTTATTGTCTGTGCTCCAGTGGGGCTGAAACACACAAGCCTTGTCAATTAAAACCCTCTGTCAGTCCTCAACGCTGATAAAATGCTTCTTCTTCTGAAGGCCATGTCATGCATTCACTTGTGTAGAGGTGTGTCTGGAGAGAGAGAAAGAGAGCTATATTGAGTTTTATTGGTCTATCCGGTATATCTTAAAATTTCTTTACTATATATAAAAGGGCTGTATGTACAAGCTGTACAGGTACCCTTTAAATAATTTGGAAATAATCTCTTTTTTAATGGTTTAATATTTTTTGTTTCAGTATGGTAACATTACTCTCAAAAGCAAGTCTGAAAGCAAGTCAGTGAATTATATCTGTGTTAATAATATAATTGTAAATTTAGTTACCAAAACATTCAAACAAAACACTTCCATATGGCCTCCTTCATCCAGTGATTTTTCCTATTATTTGGAAACAACCTTGATTTTGGTTGCATGTTTTGAATGCTTTCATAATTTGAACTCAGTGACAATTTGAGAGTAAGACAGACACATCACATTTACAAGTGTTTACATGTGTGTGTGACGAACAAACCCTAGTTTTCACATAATTAGCACCTGACTCAGAATTACTGCTTTACTGAAAATTGCTATTTAAAAATATTATGTTTGTTATATTGTGAGCCATGATTGCTTACAGTTTAGTATGTTTGCCTCACACCTCTGGGATTAAGGGTCTGATTCCCACTTCTGCACTGTGCATGCTGAGTTTGCATGTTCTCCTCATGCTTAGAGGGTTTTCTCCAGTCCACAGACATTTTGTAAGCTGAATGGCATCATCTCTAAATTGTCAATGTTATAGTCTTATTGTGCCCCATCCAGGGTGTCCTTCGTTTTGTACCCAGGGTCCTCTGTATCCCTCTGTAGAATAAGCAGTAGAGAAAATGGATGTGTATTTGTTATTTCAGGGTAGAAATACTGTTATGATGAGAAAGGTCAGAAGAGAATGGCCAGACAAGTTTGGGCAGACAAAAAGGCTACAGAAACTCATAAAACTACTCTTAACCTGAAGGCTCTGCAAGAACAGACCAGAAAACCAGTAAAGGCAAGAAGATGCCAGCAATATATACTTTAACACTGTGTATAAATAAAAATGCAGAGTGCATAGTGTCAGTCCCAGTCTTTTGATAGTACTTAAAGATATGTAGTTCAGAATAAGTTAGCCTGGATGTTAACAAAGCGTAAAATATGCATCGTTTTAAATATGTCTTTAACATTCTATACCCTCCAGACAAGACACTGGCTGCAAAGTCACTTTGGATATTGTTATGTCTGCAGAAAACCAAGCACTTTATTTAACATAAAGCATCACCTGTGATTAAGTATGGTGGCAGGAGTGTGATGAGTCAGGAGTACTTTGTTGCATTATGTAATTAATGACCAAAATGCTAATAGTTTCCAACCTCATATAGTCAACTGAAATATATAAATTTAAAACATTTCATTCTAATGTAAGTGCTCTAAGATCTGCTGGATAACATGAATTGAATAGCTTTAATAGGATTATTGGATATGGGACTAGTTCCATGGATATTTGTACATCTGTGTGAATGTGTGTGTAAAGATTGCAGATATGGCATAATGTGGTTTTAACTAACTATTTGGATTTTGATCTAGTCACATGGTTGAACTAGTCTGTGTATAGAGTCCCCTCTGATTGTACTGGAACAGCCAATTCTCTTGTTTTTGCTATACACTGAAAACATTTGTGTTTGATATTAAAAGATGAATGTGAGATGATAGAGCAGAGTGAGTATATCAGGAGGGTTTTGATACCTGATATTTACACCTACATGTGTTAAACAGCATAGGACATAGCACCTTTGGTGGCAGACCACCTCATTTTAAGATGAGCAAATTTACAGGAACAGATTTCTTGCCTTAGACATTCATTCATTCATTGTCTGCCGCTTATCTGATCTACTCTCGGGGAGCCTGTGCCTCTCTCAGGCATCATTGGGCAACACACACACAATTTAGAGATGCCAATCAACCTACCATGCATGTCTTTGGACTGGGGGAGGAAACCAGAATACCCGGAGGAAACCCCCGAGGCACGGGGAGAACATGCAAACTCCACACACACGGCAGAGGCAGGAATCGAACCCCCAACCCTGGAGGCGTGAGGCGAACGTGCTAACCACTAAGCCACCGTGCCTCCCTGCCTTAGACATTTCATTGTATATTCTTAGCCAGCGTATAACCTGTGCCAAAATCAAATATGATTGGATTTGATCTGCTGTGTTGACCCCTACAACAATAATATTTAGTTGTATTTGGTTGTCCCTTGCTCACAATAACTGCATCAAGCTGCAATCCAATTATATCACCAAACTGTTCTGTTCTTCTTTTGTTATGCTTTTCCAGACCTGTACCATTGCTTCTTTCAGTTGTTGTTTCAGGGAGTTTCTCTCTTCAGTCTCCTCTTCAGGACATGAAATTCTCCTCAATTAGGTTAAGTTCTGTTGATTGACTGGCCAGTCGGTTTTCCCTAAAATTCCTTCAATTTCTTCAAATGAGATTGGGTGCATTGACCTGTAAATTGGAAGACAAAATGTTTCTGTAGACTTCTGTATTCATTCTGCTGCTACCATCATGAGTTACATAATCAGTAATGATCAGTGAGCTCATTCCAGTAGCAGCCATGCAAGCCCAAGCCATTACACTACCTCCACCCTGCTTGACCAGTGGGCTGGTATGGTTTGAGCTTTTGTCCTTTAACTTTGTATTGGCTATGCCTAATGCTTGTACAATGGCTGTAATTGATCTTTTCTCAGATTCAAAATGGCTTTGTCTTTCTGTTACACAGCTCTCTGGTCTTCATGTTGATTTAACAGCAAATGCAGTCTTCACAGGCAAAACCCAGGGCTCAGACCAAGACTAGACTTTTATAGCTGTTTATTGTTTAAACCTGGCAACAAAAAATCTGTCTATCATTCACATGCTGCAATCATTCTGGTTGCTTAAAAAATGTGGCAAATAGAATTAAAAAAAGTGCACGTATGCATGCTGAGACATACAGTATGCACACATGTGAAACTATTAAAGACGTTAAAGACCCATTCATTTAAGTATAGCTTGTGTAAGATCACAAAATCTGGCAGATGTGAAAATAGCAACCCTATTGGCTGGTTTGTGATGTAAGTCTTTTGTTTGCTGATAAAAATAAATATTCATGTCCTGCTACTCTTCTGTAGATGCTGTATCTTAAGCAATATTTTCAATGTCTGTTGTAGGCCTTCATATATGAAGTCGTGTACTGCAGGGATGACTGGTGAAGCAGTGAGCTGTGATTCATTATGACCAGGTCCAGTAATGACAAATGTGCTTTGTCATCAGAAATACAGACTCTTCTGTGCCTAGACAAAGTCCATTTCTCTCTTCCCCACCCCTCACATAAACAGGTGCACAGGGACTAAGAAGAGGATCCATCACACACACATACACACACACATCTCTTCACACATCCCTGAATGCCCATCACTGACTTAATAGAGCTAACCTCATAATCAAGCTTTAATGAACATAAAGGCTGCTGTTCAAGACAGCGCCATTTGCAATTAGTGAAATGAGTGGGTGATTGTTGTACAGGGTGCTTCCACACCTACTGATGAAATTAATGTTATTTTAGGATTCCCATTCAGTCTTGAGAACCAATGCAAAACCTGGCAGGTGCCATATGGCTCTGAATCTATTAATTTTTCTATGTATATATGTATGTACACTTGTGTGTGTGTGTTTGTGGAGGTGGGAATAAGAATATGTCTTTAATGGCTTCCGAGTTTGTTGCTATGCAAGTGCACTAAAAACATGTCTTTACCAGCCTTTTTTCAGTCTTTCCTTTCTATTGAAAAATAAGTAAATATTACATTCAGTATTACAATTGTTCTCCCCAGAGTACCATAAACATATCATTTCAATATTTGCTTCGCTTATGTTTTGAAAGTCCATGCCAGCATGACGATTTTTGCTGTAATACATAACTGTCACTCAGTGTGTAAGTGTTTTAGTAATACAGCTCTGAGATCTTTATTACTCTCTCTCTCTCTCTTGCTCTCGCTCTCTCTCCACCACCCTTATAATATGCCACAGTGGTTATGAAGTTTTGAGGTGTTTGCTCTGAGACTCAGTTTCATTTCCTGTGCCAGACTGAACACTCCACTAAGGTAATAGCGAATCTCACTAACTGTAGACTGTGCTGCAGTGGATCAGTAATGAGCTGGGGGGGAGGGGGGTTGGGTCGGAGGGTACAAAGACAGGTTAACTGTCTTAAGGAAGTACCTACCTATCCAGACACGAGACACGAGATACTCAAACGCACATTACACAGAATGCAAATGACTGTCTTCCTCGAGAGTGGCCACACTGACCTAGGCCATGTCTCTCAGCACTGGTTCCATGAGAGAGCTACAGTGTAATTAATGCCACTGATGCAGCAAGGTGAATAAGACTCATTCAGATGCTTATGATCACAAGAAGTGCAGCATGCCGGGGCACTGAGAACACTGACCCTGTGCTCTCCAGAATGCCCTCTATTTCCAGTTTCCCTGAGTAGCCTCCTATGTGGCTTGTTCCTCTTAGGATCTGTGAATATGTGTATATTCATGTGCATCTCACGTAATTGTATCACGGCCATACCCATACCCCTTTACATTAGATCACCCGGGCTTTTTTTTTTTTTTCGCACCAATTGCATCATACAACCAAGCAGCTGTGTGTCCACCTGTGTTCGGCACATCAAAGGTTTACATCAGAGAAATGCAGCTCCTGTCCAGCCTCCACTTACACCAGCACTCTAAGAGCCCTGCCCTCTCAGTCATAACCTAATGTCCCCTCTCTCACTTTCACTCTCTCATCTGAAGCATGCACACTCTGCCTGTACAGTTTGTACTAATAATTCATGTGATGTTTGCACAAAGATTACATAGGACAGCAGGTGGTGCACAGGTGAATCTGCACATGAATTACAGCAATTACAGCTAATTCTAATTCTGTTGGTGCTTTTTAAGCAATTTCAGAGTATTCTATTCACCATAGGAGAGGGTTTGTTTAAAAATATGTATTCTAAAATGCAAAATCATGTCTCCAAGCATGTATTCTATATCTACATGTATTCTCCAAGCATGTAACCTGGATATGCTCCAGGTTCCCCATGACCCAGTGTAGGATAAGCTGTATAGTAGATGGACAGACGGACGGACGGACGGAGGGAAAATACTGTAGCTACTATAATCAAGACTATGATTCTCATCTTGAACCTCCTTTCTACACAGTCAGCACTATATTATGTCCAACTATTTAATGTCACTTAGAAGAGGCATCTTCATATAATTTAAGGAAGATTTTCTTCACCACTGTTACCTCTGGATTGCACAATAGGGATCTAGAGTTTCATCTGGATTTTTGGACTTTTTCCTGTCGTTACAAAAAACAAAATTTTAATAAATTCAAATTGATTTAAACATTTTACCATGCACATGTCTCTGCTGGTCTAGCCCAACCCTACAAGAAGAGCTATACAGTGATATAAAAGGCAGATTTAGATTAATGCATGGACCAGCAAGATGGAAGAAAGTAATAGAGAGGCTGTAGTTGTGGCCATGGTTGTGCCAGTTGCACAGAAAAAAATTGATTTGCTTTCTTCATGCACATTACCTAACCACTGCTTAAGGATTTGCTTAATATTTCCTAGAGATCAGCAAATACATGACACTCATACAAACATATACACCATCATCAACACTGGCATAAGCTTTATAAGAAAAAGCAATTTTCAAGATCTTCACCTAATCCCTGTCGATCACTTTAGCTTTTACTATTAGCAGATGTTTTATTTTTAGTGAGAGCTTAAGAATAATCAGAGCATCAAATGGTAATGCTCTATGGATTATCGAAATTGGCCTAAAGAACTTTTCCAGAATGATTCCTTGAGAATTCCTGAGAATCTTCTATTTGATTCCTGATAATGAGTTTGAATTTGTGTATATATTAATAGTCTGTGTTTTTGTCTTAATATTATTTCAAATAATGATGTTTCACAACCAGGATGTTAATTTCATCTATTATGTCTGATATTGTAATTCCACAGTTGTCTATTAATGCAGTTCACAATTTCGCAAAAGAGCTCTCGACAGCGCCAGATCTGAGATGAATCAGCATAAAGCCATGAGTCACTCTTCCTGTGTATTTCAGCATTTGATCAGTGCTGTATAAAGACTCATTTGAGTCTGACAGAAACATTGCAGCACCATGGGGCTAATATGCTGTTCTTCATCAGCTGATTATGTCTACAAGTAAACTAAACACTTATTCAAGTTACAGGATCCAAGTGTTTACTGGTCCTGATGAAATCTCTACAGTGAGAAACTGCTAGCATCTAACAACATCTGAACAGAAATACTGCATGTGAGGAACTAGCTAGGCATGGGATCTACAGTTGTTTTGTCAAAGGAAACAAAATATGGATAATGTGCACATGATGGGAAATCAAATACGCATGTGTTTTCATGAAACCCAGGAGGAGGGCTTGGTGGGATATTGTTTAACTGTGCAGAGTAAAATCATCCATCCTCTCTAATGAACACTTCCCTGCATGTCCTGGATATTTTTGCTCACTGTAATGTAAACAAAGAGAAGTGATTAATAAGCAGAGACTTCTTCAGACATAATATATTGACTATAGACATTCATAAACAACAATCTAATAAGTTCAGTACAGTGTTATTTTTAGAGCACACTGTTAGAAGTTAATTGGTGCTAATTGATTTAAGTTAATGCCATTGCCATGAATATTAAAATGAATCTGCCCACAAAATGCTGAGTATCTAAATGTGTGTATACCGAAGTGTTCTGTGTATGTTCTATGTAAAACCATACTATATCATGTCAGCAACTACATTTTTATAAGCATTATTCGCTTTTTTGTAAGAGAATAATAAATAAATAAATAAATAAATAAATAAATAAATAAATAAATAGAAACACCAAGCTAAATTTAATCTATTTATTTAAATTTTTCCACTTGCTTGATTTTCTTCAGTTGTCTTTATTCCACTGTTTTTCATTATGAAATGTTCTGGCTTTTAATATTTGGTTAATTTGGTAAGACCATAAATGTTTGTTTGTTTGC
This sequence comes from Hemibagrus guttatus, assembly GCA_033459395.1. Taxonomy (NCBI): domain Eukaryota; kingdom Metazoa; phylum Chordata; class Actinopteri; order Siluriformes; family Bagridae; genus Hemibagrus; species Hemibagrus guttatus. Next base: position 13,365,496 of record JAUCMX010000004.1, read on the forward strand.
TTGGTTAGTTGGTTACTTGTTTGTTTTGACCGATATCAATGTACACTAATGTTATGTTGTTAAATGAATACTCATTCTTCCTTCAATAAATGATTTTTAATTGTAATGTTCATGGTGAATCTGAAGGCTATCGCAAGAACACCAGGCACAAGGTGAAAACTCATGAATTTGATTTTTGGGAGGAAACTAGAGAACCCAGAGGAAACCCATATGGACACAGGGACAATATGTGAAACTACAGACAGTAACTGAGCTTATCTGGGACCCCTGAAGCCATGGGGTGGCAACACCACCCACTGCACCACCCGGCTTATTATGCATTATTACATTAAAAAGCCTACACATGCACATATTATTTACTGTTAAAACAGCTGAGAGGAATGGTGTCCCTATGGTGCACAAATACAATGTGCACAAAGACAGCACTAAAAGAGATGGTTTATAGATTTAAATGGCATCAGTAGTACAGATTAGAGTTGTGTAGACTATTATGGTCGTCAGAAAAAAATGTGGCAATTATAACTGTATCTGAATGGAGCGATAGAAAGTGAGAGGGAGGTGTTGTTGTCTGAGCTGTAATTAGTCTGTTGTTATATGTGCGAAGAAAGTGTGAAACGTCCGTATTTTGTTGTGCAAATAACCCAGAGTCTTATAAATTTCAGGCTAGAGCTTCCATAAATAGTGAGAGGAAGGCAACATGTGCTCTGTTACCCTGCACTCCTGCTCATCCTGTGCCTCCCTCCATCTGCTGACACAGGTTATTAATGCGCCTCATTTAGCCTAATCCTGCCTTCCTGCCCTCAGTATCTCTTGCACACACACGCCTTAGCAACAAGGTGGGACACTCATTAACAGAACATACACACACACACACACACACACACAGAGGAAAAATCAGTGTCAAGCAACCCAAATGACTTAAAAATACTAGAAAACTCAGACAGCTTTATTCGGGATGTAACCCAATACCTGTTTATTGCTCCAAATACCAGAGCATTTCTCTTCGGATTTGAAATGGGCATCTGATGGATTTTCTATGGATTTTCACTGCAAAAATCCATAGGTAAATGTCATCAATGTCAGCATGATCAGCATGGTGTATGAATTTGCCTATATTGGTTTCAACTAGAGAAGTGAGCAGAACTGTTTATTTAATCTCACTCACACAATTATTTCTTTGCACCGGTGATATTTTCTAGAAAATTTTGTTGCTTTCTGCTTCCCAAAAAAATTCTAACTGCTTGCCAGGGCCTGCACAAAAGTTAAAAAAAAATCCTTCTGATGCACACCTATAGTCTTAACTAGATGCCCTGTGAACCTTACTGGCAATTCTCCTATAAAATAAATAGAGAATAAAAAGATTTAAATATAAATCTTTTTCATATTTGTATTTGTATCCATTTAGCCACACAATGTCTCTTCATTCTGAATAATGTAAAAAGACCACTATGACATTACAACACCTTTTGCTCCAAGATCGCTGGGAATACAGTTCTCTCTGAAAATGTATCCCCAGCACTTGCTTTGTATATTGGTATTTTCTGTCTCTTTTCCATCTCTTCCCATCGTCTGCTTTCTCTTTCTCTCTCTTTCTCAGTCATTTTGCCAATGCCTACAGTCTATCCCCAAGCCTATGTCTGCTCCTGCTCGTTGTCCTGCTCTAGCCTGTCCATCTGCTCCACTGTGAAACTACTCACCAATGCATGCACGCTTAAGGCCAAATAAGGAAATTAGTCACCAACTGGAAATTGGTGAACTGGAAATTGTTCTGTTAAGACGTGCTCTGCTTCTTTGATTATAGAGATGATACAAAATCCCCCACCCCCTTCCACGCTGCAGCATAGTCATTCTCTCTTTCTCTTTCTCGCTCTGATTCTCTGTTTATCCCTTCTCCCATCCTCTCAGCATGCAGTTTTGTTTGTTTACCGCAGACCAGGTCTCAAATCGTCTGCACGGCATGACAAAAATCTTACTTTTATCCTCACTAGATCACTTGAACCTCATATCCATCTCCAGCCCTATGTCCAGCTCTACCCTGATGCCCATGCTGCCCAACCACCATTTGTCTGTTCAACTGTTCTCTGCCTCTTCAGGTGTCCTTAGGGTGAAAATTAGGAGAGCAGCTATTTAAAGTGTGTGTAAGTGCTTTTGGATAGAGGAGCTAGGTTCAGGCTGGGTCTACTGCTGGATTCGGTAAGCAGAGGGGTGCGGTCATTGTCCACTGGCCAGAGCTGTGGTGCCATCTGTTGAACGGGTTCTCTAAGGGAGTGACCCAGCAAGGTGTGATGAAGTCAAAACTATGCACCTGCAGAGCTCTTCACACACACTGAGAGAGCTGTGCAGGTGCGCTCCAGAGTCTATTCCACTCTGTTGTGTTGCTAATGGATGATAGCTGCTTTGAGACATTACTAAAAGCTAAAATATATTAACGTGGTTGAATTAACAGGAATGAACTGAATTAAGTGAGACTCCATGGCAGACTAGTGGCAATATTGGTATTTATGTGCTGTTGATTCAAAACCTGCCACTTTAAAAAAAATCTATACAGAATCACAAAGGACTTTATATCTATTGACATGCTCTGTAAGTCAGTGTGAACATTACTGAATAATTAGAGATAGCATTTAGTCTTATTCAGTGCAATTTCTTATCAGAACATACAAAAAGCTAAAGGCACAGCAACACAAAGCACTTAACAGAAAAATCCCAAATACATTAAATATATTAAGACTGAAATATCTGTAATGTGCTTGGAAATCTTGGGGCTGCTTTTTGGTTAGTGCTGTGTTTTTATTATTTCATTCTTATATCATACATTGATCTAGGGTATCTAGGGTATCTATCTAGGGTATCTAACTCAGACTCAAAGCCTTCCATAAGTTTCTCACATTAAATTTTAGCCCATTCTTTCTGAGAGATTTAGTGCAATTCAGCCAGGTTTTGTTGGCCTCCCTGCTTGGACACATTTGTTCAGTTCAGTTTACAAAATTTTCAGGGGATTCAAGTCAAGCTTGTGGACACCTGACCATCACACCCATATGTGGGCCTTAAACAAACTCTTGCCACTCTTGCCAAGAAACCTTTTCCATGACAATGCATGTGGTCCATGAAGGCATGGTTTGCCAAGATTGGAGTGAAAGAACTCGAATGGTCTGCACATAATCCTGATCTCAACCCCAATGAACCCCACTGAATTTTGCTCTGTGCCCCAGGCCTCCTCACCTGACATTAGTGCACAACATCACTAATGCTCTTGTGTCTGAATGGGCAAATCCCTATAGCCATGCTCCAAAAACTAGTGGAAACCTTCCCAGAAGATTAAGGATTAACATTAAAGATGAACTAAATATAGTATAGGATGTTATAAAAGCATATATGTGTTCTGGTCAGATGCCCACAAACCCTTGCCCTTATAGTGTATCAGTAGGCATTTTTAATCAGGATGATTAGAAACGCTACCTGAAGTAATACTGATTAAACTTACGCATACCTGTGCACTAATTGTTAATCCTATTTGTATGATCGTTTCCATGTGCAAATCCACATCCGATACTCTGTTTGTGTTTTCATGCGCTCACATTGACTATTGCTCAGAGCTTTGCCAGTGGTATGTGTAATGATGTGTTGTCCATGCTATGTGGTGATACCAGTCTCTGACTAATACCATGTTTTCTGTCAGTATGTCAGTTAGTCACATTTGTTAACATCACACCCTGGTTCTATAGCTGTTATATGCAGTGGTGTGTGTGTTTTACTGCAGACAAGCCTACCTAAAAAACAATGATCCACATTAATGATCAGCACCAGCACTCCAGATCAGCCATGACCAGCTTGAATAGAATAACTGAGCCTCCCAGCAAAATACAAAGGCATTCAATTTCATTGACAACTCACTACTGAACTGCTGCAGAGCCAACAGTGAAAATTATATATAGCAATAAGTGTGGAAGGCAGGGCTCAGTCTGGAGGTTGAATATGCTAGTGTATTGTTATGAGCCAGCTGGATTATTTTACACACCATAAGAATACCACTTAATTCAGTGTCTTCTGTCTCAGGTCTGTTTTCTTGAACACTTGTTAATGAAACATAAACTTCCTTGTGTTTCTCCCTCTATCATAACCTATTCAGGTGTGTAGGTGTGTGTATGTGTCTTCAGATGAGAGAGGCCATTTCTGACATAGCATTGCAAGAAGTCTCATCCCCATTAGCCCAAGCGGACACCTGCATCACAACAGGATGAAGAGCCATGATCCTGCCTCATTAGAGCTTCAGTAACAATTATATCCCAAACCTGCAGAGAAAGTGACTTCATGGCTTCACCATGGCAGTGATAACAAGGCTCCATCAACTATATGTTTCTTCTACAGACCGATTTTCAAATCCATTTTGGATCTATTTTGCCCTAAATCAGTCCACTAATTCTCTAGTTGTAAAGCAAGAGGCTTGAAGGGAAATCTTTGTATGCGTGTTACTATGCATGGTTGCCGAGGTGTTGAGAAAAAAACAATGAGAAGAACATTGGTAAAGGGTAGGGAAAGAAAAGTAGAACTGATGATTGAATCTCTATATAGCACGCAGGAACAAAAAACAAGGCAAAGGTTGAGGGAATTGCTGACATTTATTTTACCATATTCTTCAACAAACAGAGGGAAAGAGAGGAAAGGGAGGAAAGAGAGAGAGTGAGGTGTGGATTATTCTATGTCCATCCCAGTTGGCATGTGTTTCAGGAGCATATGTGCAAGGTGGGGTAGGGGGTGACGTTTTAGCTAGAATAACAGCTTTTTTATCAAGAGAGTCTGGTCAGCAAAAAAGGTTCTGTACTGTCAGAGGTCATTGGACATGGACACACACACACACACACACACATGCACGCAAAGACACAAGCACATATGCAAACTCTCCAAAAAAAGTCAGCATCTGTTTTGTGAAGAGATATACAGGAACAGTCTGGGTTCCCTGCAGCTTGAATCTCTCCCAAGCCATGCTGTGAACGCTGCGCTGTAAAACAAAACCCAGTCTCACACATACAAACTCCCACACACAAACAAGTGCTGTTACATGAGCTTCAAGGTACAACCATTTCAGGAGGCTTCAAATTGTTTCTACACAGAGCAGTAAACACATCCTGAATATACTGCGTCATAGCCATGATGCTTGCTTTAGCATAAACTGGGGACATTCTGCATAATGTTGTGCTTTTTAGTAAAAAAAATTAATATAAATAATAAAAAAAAAAAATAAAAAAAATATATATATATATATATATATATATATATATATATATATATATATATATATATATATATATATATATATTATATATCAGAGAATGATAGAAGACCTTTAGTCATAGCTCTGTATCTGTGCCATGTTTGAAGAAGCACTCAAGTGGTTATCATTATTAAATATTACATTACATTAAATTAGATCAATATTTAACTTTTGTGGCACTGGTGAGAGGTTGAATTTGACATAGAGACAGCAGAGACACATTGTAATTAGACAAGAGTATTGTGTTTTAGCCCCTGAGACATCCACACTGGGGCCAGACTATTCTTTACTTGTTTAACTACATAACTTTTCTATTAGTTCATTCATTCATTCATTTTAAATAACCACTTTATACTGGTCAGAGTCACAGTAGATCCAAAGCCTATCCATGAAAAACTGGGTGTAAGGTGGGAAAATTCACCCCAAATGGGACGGCAAACCATTGCGGGGCAACACACACACACACACACACACACACACACACACACACACACACACACACCCCCAGAAAATAGATACAATTTTACAAGGAGTAATCCCACAAAGATATGGAAAGAACAGTAAATCTGTGAGGCAGCAATGCCACCAATTTTACTGTCACTTCTGACAAGTTATTTTTAAATAATATCTTAAGATAACGGAATAATCAGACTTTAAGGGGTTAAAATGGTTGTTTTAGCTTGTGCTTGTATAAAAACCCACTTTAATTTTTCTTTTTTTAATTATTTTTATGATTATCTTTTTATTAAAGTTTAAGATATTATCATGATATTGTATCATCATTAATACATGATTATTTGTATAAGAGCAGCCATTTCCCAATGCATTAGCATAAACGCTTCCTGTCTATCAGTATATAATAACAATAACAATATTTGTTCAACATACCATACAGCAGAATACCATACAACCAACTACTAGCATCTGCTTCTAATAATTATTCTATACACATGAGCTACTAAATGATTACAGACCCATAGATTTCCCTATAGTATGAATATTATTGTGAAACCAATCAGTTGATTATCTGATGAGGAAATACGAGTGATGCTCCCTCAGCAGAACCATGAACTCCCATGGTTACACTGAACATCTGGGCTGTCAAGCCAGATGTGTCTGAGTGACAGGGTCATTCTGCTCAACCCAGTGCAGATGATGCCAGGCGTTTGATGTTGCATTGAACAAACGATGGGAGATTGCATGGTGTGTGTGTGTGTGTGTGTGTGTGTGTGTGTGTGTGTGTGTGTGTGTGTGTGTGTGTGTGTGTGTGTGTGTGTGTGTGCGTGTGTGTAATACTTGTAGTTCAGCAGCTTTAGTTTTATTTATTTGTTCCTGTAGCAGATCCTCTGTAGCAGCTTAACCAATCACACGCAGTTATGTAACTTATTTAATTAAAAGCAGTTGTTGAAGATATTATATCAGAAAGCGGAGATTTGTACAGATTAGCCTTGATTTTTATTTTGTTTACTGTTTCTTAGAGATCTGATATGACAAGACGACTTTAAAATAAAAAGAATTTGATGATAAAAACAGTGTATTTCAAGCCAGATTAAACATACATTTTTAATACAAGATACAACAAACAAGATCAGTGTTCAGTTATGACATTTATCATGAGTGCATTCAGTCATGTTAATGCTTATCAATATGTTAATAAGCAAAGAATTTTCTAGTTTTGTTGAATAGCCCTGGTATAGGAGGTCATAGCTTTGTTATTTATCTTGAGACACATCTCTGCATCTCCTTTTGTCCTCTCTCTGTCTCTCTGTCTCTCTCTCTCTCTCTCTCTCTCTCTCTCTCTCTCTCTCTCTCTCTCTCTTCTCTCTCTCTCTCTTCTTATTCACTCTTTCTAACACTCGTAGATGTAATTCACTTCATACTTCATAGAGATGCAAAATGGAGACGCACCAAAATAAGAAACAGCATCACAGTATCAGTCTCTATACATCTGCAGCACACACACACACCTCAGACGTGTAGAACGGTGACGAGGAGCAGTGTGTGCTTGGGAGGGAGGTGGAGGGGACACTGATTGAGTTTGCTCAGCAGAGCTCAGGAGACTAGAAGTGAAATATGTGGAAGGCAATATTACAGAACACTGGGACACCTGGACACCAGCCAACTCTTCCAACTAATGCCATCATCTGGGCAAGTTTATATGTGTGTGTGGAGGGAAAGTATGTGTCTATGTATGAACGAGGGGAGGAGGAGAGCAAGGCAAACAAAGTGACACTGGAAGGAGTTTGGGAGCTCTGTGATGGATGGCATTGGTATAGAAAACAGTGAAAACGTGGAAATGATATTTGATTTACCGACGTTCTATACATGTGGAAAAATTAGCCGTGCAAGTGTGTGTATGCCAGCATGTGTTCTGCATCTGATATTTATAGTGGAGTCATTTAGAGTAAACCAACTGCTGCTCTCGGCCTGTAGCTTCTGCTCCTTCTTCATCATCAACAGTACTCTTTTGGTCATGAGCACCATTCCTCTCCCATCTCTTCTCCTTCTCTCTTTCTGCTCCAACATCCATCAGGAAGCGTCAATAATGACAGTTTGCTGGAATTGTTGTTAAGGTTTTGAAAGAGAATACGTGAATGCATATGGTAGAATGTTTTGTAAAGCAAAGATCTACTTTACTTTTGCTTTACGTTAATCATGCTGTAAAAGTATGTGTGTGTGTGTGTGTGTGTGTGTGTGTGTGTGTGTGTGTGTGTGTGTGTGTGTGTGTGTGTGTGTGTGTGTGTGTTGCAGTCATTGAGGGGCAGTGGAGAGACTCTCAATAGACCAGCAGAGGAAATTACATCAGCAGGGAGGCCGCTTTGGGGCAAAGTGCCAGGTTAATTTAATTGTGTGTGGGCTACATTGTCCCCAGACCCCTAGTTTAGGGCCAGCACCTCTCAATGCGTAGAATCCTGTGTCAGTCCTGATGGCATACTGTTTAAGAGAGTGCTGTGCCACAGGTGTGTCTAAGGCTATTTGTCTATGTGCATGGGTGGTTGGGAATTTATTTTTCGAGCTGTTTTTTATCTAATTCTAGCAAAGAAGCTATTCACAACTGAACTGAAGAGAGCACAAGTAAGAAGAAATTTCTCCAGAGGTGAATCCAGAGGTGTGATTAGGGAGGTACTAGCTACTCCATCATTTGTCAGTTATAATGTTTGTATGCTTTCCTCTGTGTGCTACAAAAACATATAAATGTTTCCCTGCTTTTCTATTCCACATGACAAATTCTGTATGTACGGATGGCCAGTGGAGCACAATGCTTAAACATTACTTTGTAATTGTTATCTCCTGTTTAAAATGCATGGTTTGGTGTGTGAGAGAGTGTGTTGAAGTTCATGTACTTCTTGTCTGTACGTCAGAACCAAAAATCAGCCAGGGAAATTGCCTTCAAATGGCCCCCTACATTTGTCCAAAATAATATCAGTGAAATTGCGCAAATCAACTACTATTGTGACACAGGGTGACATGATACAAGTTTCCACACCAGTTTCCATATAAACAACAGGAATCAAATATTCCATGTGCTACAGATGAAACAAATTATTCAGCTGATTTTTGTAGTCTTCAATAATTTCTTTGCGAAAGCATTGATTGACTTGGAGGCAGTTTCCCTGCTGATAAATGAACAGGTCTCAGAATTAGATTTCATATCAGCGGTGCTCTCATTTCAGAAAACTAGAAAACAAAAACTCTGGAAAAAAGGAAACTAAGTTGATGTATTTGCATGTCCAATACACAGCAAATGCAGGCTGTATGTGATCTGTGTTCAAGGCAGTGAGGTCATGGAGGTCAAGCATTACAACTGCTATGTAATATTACTATTGTGTAATAAAGTGTAAAGTGTTTTTTTTACTATATTGTTTATTGCATCATTTACAGTGTATTGTATAGTCTATTATCTCTATTTATTGTATTTGCTTATTTGCTTTTACATGGTCTGTTATTGTTATTTATCTTTCTGCCTGACGTTTTTCCATATTACACATAACATTATTATTCTGAAGGAACTGAGAGGAATGAAAATAACACCTGCGTGACTTGATTAGCCATCATTAGGCTTTGTTCATTTTAGTGGATCAGCTAGTCATCTCTTGCTAGCTATCATGTACCTTTATATAGGATAGTACATTTCTGGAGAGACAAAACAACAAGAACAGGCTGATATTAACAGAATATTTATCACTCCTTAGCCGTTTTTAGCTTGGGCTCCTGCTTTCTCAATGCTGCTCTCTATCAGCACAATCACCAGCAGTCTATTTGGAACTGAAGCTCTTTTGTTCCTCTTATCTCTCATTTTCTGTGCACCGCCTTTCCACTTTCTCTCCATTTTCTCCACTTTCTACATGCATCAACAAACACAGAACATTGATAACTGAATCTATCATAAGACTATAAGTGGTGTTACCCTAGTGGTGTCCTGCTCCATGGTGTGTGTGTGTGTGTGTGTGTGTGTGTGTGTGTGTGTGTGTGTGGGGTGTGTGTGTGTGTGTGTGTGTGTGTGTGTGTGTGTGTGTGTGTCACCTGTCTGAAACTGTACATGAGAGAAAAGGTAATACTAAAAAAATTATTTTATTATATTATAAATTGATCCACTCTGGACTGTATGTTAAAGGGTTCTGTGTGTTGGGGTGTATATGTATAAATTATGTATGTGTGGGTGTGTTAAATTGATTAAAGATGCCATGAGCTTCACAGCCCTCTGGTGCTGTTTGTAATGTCTGTTCACGTCTATATTTACGTTGTCTATCATTGTCACTGTTATAATGTTTGACATGTACATAATTTTTTCTGTCATTTTTGATAATTACACATTTTTCGTTCATGGACTTTTGGACCTTCTAAAGTGATTTTTAGTTCTCGACTCACTACTCATTTTCTTCCAGAGCAAGAAGTGTAAAAAAGAACAAAATGCTCATGTCAGGCATGGGAGGATTCCATATGTGAAGGACAAAAGTAAAGGATCTGGAATGGGTTTTTCGTGTGAGACAGCACACTCTTTATGTAAGCCTGACAAACGACAGTTACTGGGGGTTTTTAGAGTCAGAAAATTGCAGCCGACAGACCTGTGAAATACAAAGAAGAAAAAAGACATTAAAACACAAGACACTCCACTCTCAGCATGGACAGTAATCCAGCAGTGCTCACACACAGAGGTAGTGAGGTTACACACACACACACACATGCACATGCACACACATTTTGTCTCTTTAATCTCTTTTAATAGCTTTTAAATCTAGAGCTTATAAGAAAAATTCTACAAATGCAACAATAAAAAAAACCCTAAAAGGTAAACACTGTCAGTAATTCCTACCATTGTGGGGAGGTTTGGTCTCCCACAAGATACAAAAACATAAACACACACGCACACACACACCTTAGTATGTGGCTGGAGCACCAGCAGTGGAGTCCTTGGGAAATTCCACCTGGCACCGAGGATGAATGGCCCTGCATCCTAATGCTGTATTTTGACCTGTGGCCTATTGCAACACTGTGGAAGAGAGGATAACAGGAAGTAATGTCTGGTATACACACGGTACACATGTGTATTTTGGCAGCAAAGATATTATACAAATGTACTGTTAAGGCAAGATTCCACAGGTAAGCGTTGATTTATTTCACTTATTTTTTAAACTTGTTATTTACATTTATTTATACAAATAATTCATTCATTCATTGTCTGCCGCTTATCCGAACTACACTCGGGTCACGGGGAGCCTGTGCCTATCTCAGGCGTCATAGGGCATCAAGGCAGGATACACCCTGGACGGAGTGCCAACCCAACGCAGGGCACACCCACACACTCTCATTCACTCACGCAATCACACACTACGGACAATTTAGAGATGCCAATCAACCTACCATGCATGTCTTTGGACTGGGGGAGGAAACCCCCGAGGCACGGGGAAAACATGCAAATTCCACACACGCGGCGGAGGCAGGAATCGAACCCCCAACCCTGGAGGTGTGAGGCAAACGTGCTAACCACTAAGCCACTATGCCGCCTTTATACAAATAATGCTTTGTCTAATTAAGCATGCAAAGTGACATGCAAATCTAGTCTTTGGATGATGTTTTAAAAATGGAGAAAGGCTTTTAGAGAACAGCAGGTTGGATTAACTTTTCTTTGGTGTTATAGCAAGAAGACACATGGACTGTTTTTACGATTTTGTCTTTTTTTTTACACAATCTAAGACAACATTAATCAACAATACAGTAATCAAGACTTTGGCAAATTCTTCTGTAATCCTTATCGTCCAGAGGTCGTGAGTTCAAATTCTGACAAAACAGCTGTCTGTGGTCGGGAAACTCTCAGAGAGGGAGGGTCTCGTACACTCTCTCCTCTATCAGTCATAATGACACTAGCCAATCATCAGAGGAAGCACACGATAACCTTCAACCTTCCTGTTGTTAGCTGTCATGTGACAGCGGAGACCTAACTGTACGGTGTAAACTAGACTAAATGAGGATGAAAATCAGGGAATTTTTAAATCCTCTATAATATCTTATACTCCAGGTCCAGAAACAAAGTTTTTTGTTTTGAAAATAGAAACAAAGGTTTTGGCAATGGTTTTAAAAATATAGTGCAGTTCAATGTTTTCTAAGTGTGTTTTTTTTTTATGTTTAAAAGTAAACTTAGATGTTACAATGTCATACTAGATTTGGCTTTTCAGGGATATATTACATGATTGAACCAAATGGGCAGAGATTAAAGCCTCCTTCAAAGTTGAAGATAATACAGTGAACATGTATATACACAAGCAATGAAATAAAGTGCTTAGCTATCTAGCATGCTAACTAGCTGGTCAACATGAGAATTTGCTTAGTATAATCTTGCTAAGTATCTGCCACAATATGGTAGAGAAGGTAGGATATAGGATAGCAAGGTAGAAAATGTGGCGGAATATGAGAAATTATAAAACAAATATCAGTTCTGTTCTCTTGGTATGCATCAGTGGGAGAGTTCAATAAAAGGCTGAACAAATCCCAGTTTAAATGAAGGGAACATGCATTTTTCACACATCTGCCTGAGCATTGCATTGCATGGGCAGAGCCACGGGAAGCTACCATTTTCAAGATGGATGCCTATCAACCGACCCTAGATGTAATAGCCCATGAACTCATGTGAATTAATACATAATTATTTCAGGACCCTGTCTTCATTCAGACTTGCATTTTGTCAAAGCTGATCTTATGAGAAATTTGTATAATTACATTATATAGGCATGGTCAGATTTTGTTTTTATGATTTCATGCAAATGCAGATATATTTTAATGATATCATATAAATGCAGTTTTCTCCTGTCTCCCAAAAACATGCCAGTAGGTGGATTGGCTAATCTAAATTGCTACTAAATGTGAATGTGTATGTGCATGGTGGTCTGCAATGGACTGGATATAGTCAGTGTTCCCAGGAAAGATTCAGGTTCCAATGTAATCCTGACCAGGATAAAGCAGTTATTGAAGATGAACTGAACCATACATTAAAAAAGTAGCCCTACCCCATCCTCTTTATTTCAGAAACTTTTCCTAAACCAAATTATTTCCCTTTAGATTTTGTATGGTTAGAAGACCACAATGTATTTTCAGCTCCTTACACCAATAGTCATGTTGACTCAAGCTGTGATAGAGTGAAATGGTCATTTTCCAAATTGCAATAATATTGTATATGAGCTGCATCTAAGATGGAGATGAGAGGCTGCCTATAAGTATGAATGTTTTCTGTGGTTCTGGTACACAGAATAAAACCCTAAATAATTTGGTTTTACACTAAGAATGCTGCAGCAAACTTACAGAATTACAACAGTGCAAACAATCATGCAGCAGCATTGCAGTAAAAGATTCTGATCACATGATCATAAAAGAGAAAAACCAAGAGGAAAGAAGCTATTAAACACATAGTGAAAATGATTATTATAAAGCAAAACCTAATAATCCTAAATGTATTAAGTTTACACATATACTGTAGTATAGCTCCATGCTGACAAATCATGCATGAGTATAGCTGATTTCAGCGTTTCTCTTGCAATAGGATTCTCTCCTCATAAATGTCCTCCACATCCTTTTACGTGAGTCTATGCTTGGGTGTAATTGATCTGGGTGACTTGAGCATGTAATTCGGTTTACTTCGGCATAATGCTGTTCCCTGTTATTATATTGTGTGACTGCTGACAAACATAGTAAATCAGAGGATATGATCGTGTCCCCTGAAATGACTTCTCAAAGACAAGAGTTGTATGTCAGCTGTTCATAAGAACAGCAACATCTACACAGCTGTGCTTCAGTTATAACATTTCCCAAACAATAACTACAAGGTCACTTGCAAAAATCAACACCCATTCAATTCATTTTCCACAGTCTGGCTTTCTAACATATCTAACATAAGAAAATCACTACGTAAGAAGAGGAAGTGTCTAGGAATTATAATTTAGTCACTCAAAAGTTCAAGATAATTTTTAACATGAAAACGTCAGGGCTATTATACTTCATTGGCAGGTCTGCTCTGTATTGACTGGCCATTTTAAAGGAAAACCTGTACACCCACTCATTGATGCAATCAGCCAATTACGTGGCAGCAGCCCACTGTATACATTTATACAGATACAGGTCAAGAGCTTCATATAATGTTCACATGAAATATCAGAATGGGGAGAAGTGTGATTTTAGTGACTTTGACAGTGCCATGCTTTTATGGTTGTTAGTGCCAGTGGTTTGAGTATTTAAAAAAAATTCTGTCTACTGTGTATACATATATATATATATATATATATATATATATATATATATATATATATATATATATATGCACTCTGGACCCAGTCGTCTAGCAATCACCATCTGTCACTTGGATTCTTGCACATGTTTCCAGCTTCCAACACATCAACTTCAAGAAGTGACTGTTCACTTGAAGCCTAATATATCATGTGTATATTGTAACGGGATAACCACACCTGCCAGTGGTTTTAAGGCTTGGCTAAGTCGTTCCTTCATCTTCAAAACACACTTTAATCTGATCAGGGTCCTGTTGGATGAGGAACCACACTGTGCATAAGACTGGAATACACTCTGGATGCCAGTCCATTGCAGGACACCATGTGGACACACATTCATACACTTATTCATGGCTAGTGGCACTTTAATGTAGCTAATCTGTCTGCCTGTAGGGTTTTGGAGAACATGCAGAGGAGAACACGCAGAGAACCTGACCTCAGCATTAATCCAGCGATCAGCATTGACCCTGCCTCAAACCATTCTTTTAAATAAATGTATTTTGATTTTGTTGAATCTTCCTCCGATGAGGCCATGGCTGGAACAGACAATAATAAAATAATAATATTCATATATCAAACCATTTTACTACTCACTCCCTAGTTTGATGTACAGTTAAGATGAAAACTGATTTTTAAATCTAATGCTGCAAGGTTCCAATTCTGTGTACTCTAGATAAATATGCATATTTACACAAAGGTAGGTTGTGAAACTAACTAATAATATTGATGGACCCAAAACAGTCTAGGGTGAACAATCACACAGTTATGCAATGTAAGCAACATATCAATTATATATTAGTATTCACAGGGAACAATTGTCCTCTTTCTTGCAAGTTAACACAATCTCTGTGCTGTTTAAAAGCTGCTTGTGGGGAACAGAAGAAGAAAAAAACATTAGTTTAGCTTTTGTATGGTATTGTATGGTTCTTCCCTGTCATTTTCTCTGCTGTGAAGAGCAGTCTATGTCCCCTTTAAAGACAAGCAGAGCTGTATATTCAAAGCAGTCAGTCAGTGGTGTAGGTTCTGTGCAATATTCACTGGTTGGAACTGCATTTAGAAATCTTAGTAACTCATGGAATACATAGTGGTTATGTACATTGACTGACGATTTATTAGAAGTGCAGGTGTCTGTTTGTTTTCATGTGTGTGTCTGGGTGTCAGTGTTTATACATGCTCTCAGTGTGTCCTCACACTGAGTGGGCTCCATGCAGGGAGCATTTATACCCAAGAGAGTGACAGACAGCTCTTTCATGTGATGTTCTCTTTAAGAAGTCTCAGAGACTGGGTGGAAGTCTGTTCTAATGGGGAAACTGACCAAAGATCTCAGCAGTGCTCTTGTGCTTGCTCTATTTCTCTCTCTCTCTCTCTCTCTCTCTCTCTCTCTCTCTCTCTCTTATATATATATATATATATATATATATATATATATATATATATATATATATATATATATATATATATCAGAATATCCCCATAAGGAAAGGAACTGATACATTTGACCGTGTGACATTTGACAGGTCCTCATGAAGAAAACTGCTTTTATTTTACAAAAAACATCACTTATTGTCTCTCAATAAGACTGTGCAAAATACTTGTACTTTTAGAAAACTCGGAGCCTTTCCAAAGAGAAGGCTTCTGTTGCAAGTTTCTATAATTTAATGTTAAGAATGAACCCCTTTTAGGGTGCTGGGTTTAGCCATTTTTTAGCCATTTTTTAGAACTGAATAAGCTAGCCAAAAGCAAATCTGGGACATCTCTACACCAGAATGGGTGTCAAATCCCATATCCCAGACTGCACCATGGACAACAAACAGGGACTACAACAACCACCAGGTTTGAAGTCTCTTAATTCTGATCACACACCTGGACTCAATCACCACTGCACCTACTTATGCACTCCAACTGCACAGACATAGTGGAGTATCTAGTATGACTCTATTAGATATTTCTAGTTGCCTTCACCTCTGATCTTTGCCTGTCTCTGCATCCAGAGATGCAACAGGGATGGAAAAATGCTGAAAAATTAAAGCTGAGTGTAAAATGGAGTGTATCCAGCCGAAATGTATTAAAGTGAACATAGAGTTGAAAAAGTTGCTATATTAAATGTGCTGAAGTATTAAAAAGTAAACGTTTTAACAGATGAAATTAAGTTGATATAATTTTTTATGTGAAAAAAATGTACTTATTTGAATCTGCAGTCCAGCTTTTGACACATACTGATACTATATTGCCAAAAGTTTTGGGACACCCCTCCAAATCATTGAATTCAGGTGTTGCTCCCAGTCACCCAGTCAGGTGTTGCTCCCAGTCTCTAATTCGTCCCAAAGGTGTTCTATCAGGTTGAGGTCAGGACTCAGTGCAGGCCAGTCAAGTTCCTCCACACCAAACTCGCTCATCCATGTCTTTATGGACCTTGCTTTGTGCACTGGTGTATAGTCATGTTGGAACAGGAAGGGGTCATCCCCAAACTGTTCCCACAAAGTTGGGAGAATGAAATTGTCCAAAATGTCTTGGTATGCTGAAGCATTAAGAGTTCCTTTCACTGGAACTAAGGAGCCAAGCCCCCTGAAATACAACACCTGAATTCAATGATTTGGAGGGGTGTCCCAAAACTTTTGGCAGTATAGTGTATATCTTAACTGCATACACGAGAAGGTCACCACAAATTACAACTTAATTTCTGTATGGATCAGTTGCATATTGCAGTGTCCATGTTGCACAAAAACTATTCTTATATTTGCTATTATTATTATTATTAATATTATTATTGTTGTTGTTGTTGTTGTTACTGTTGCTGTTGTTGTTGCCTCCTGGTGGTCCAGCTGCAGAATACCGTGCTCTCATTGCCATGGCCCTGGTTCGATTCCTAAGTTAACTCTCAGTGCCGGTCCCAAGCCGGGATTAAATGGGAGGGTTGTGTCAGGAAGGACGTAAAACCTGTGCCAAATCCAAACAAATTTTTTTCATGGGAATTTCATTGAGTAAGGGTTTTCGATTTCTATAAGATTTAAGAAAAGTATAAATACACCAGAAATGCTTAAGTATTGTAAAAATTGTTAAGTACAATTACTCAAGAAATTCCCTGAAAGCAAGCAAACAAAAAAAACTAACCAAAGGAATACACTCCATGCCAATACACTTTCAACACTGTAATCAATCAGACAAAGCAAACTGACACAAACAGCCATCAGCACTGCCATTGTGAATTATTTTTAGACTCATCAGTAATTGGTACATTATTGGTGCTAGTTCCTTGCTGCTCTAACACAATAGTCAGGTAGCTGTTCGTGATAAAGATTTTGAGAAACACTGAGGTCTTTGTGATCATCAGGGCTTCCATTCAACCCATTGACCGAGCTTTCCAGCTCTTCATTTATAATTAAAGGCCATTAACTCCTGCAGTAAGTGCTTGTGGTTTAATTAGCCATCAGATGGCTTGAGCTCTTCACTAGCAACATCACAGATTTAATTGAGTCATTATTTGGCGGGCAGACAGAGGAACAATGATATAACACTGCATTAGATCACCTTCACAAAGAGAACTGGTGAAGGTAGTACATATAGCACATCCTGCTTAACCCTTCATTGTTGTGTCTTTTCTCTGTGCAAATTTGTGTGAGAGAGATGAGAGTGTGTGTGTTATCTATTTCCTGATCAGATTTTATCCTCACATTTGACTTCGGCTACAACTCCAACTCCTTTTAGGCCAGAAAGCAATCCCATTTCTTCATTCATCAATCTTTTTCTTCTCTTGCCAGTGATCTTCTGATCTCCAGCAGATTCACTGCCTTCTAACTCATCACTACTCTTTCTCACTGTCATACTTTGTCCTTAATTAAAAAATAATTAGGTTGGGTTGATGGTGGATGAGTGAATAAGTAAGCATTCTCCTGCCGTGTGTGTAAGCGTGTGTTATCAAGACCTTACATGACTAGGGATGAAGTCCTATTATCCTCTAACGCATACATTTCATTCCTTGTGTGTCACATTTTCATTTCCTTACTGCTGGTATTAATCATTTTAATTTGTGTAAAACACAGGTCCCCCTGTTCAGTGTATTAAAAGTCAAGGTGCAAGACACTGTGTAGCAGCATAATAAAATCAGCCTGATGTATTGACAGGACGAAGAAAAAATACATCTGTGGTCCCAGTAAAACCCATCCTGACTTTTGTTCATATTTACCTTGCCAATATATTTCCACTGAATGGTGATAACAGCACCTCTTTTCAGTGAGTCAAGGTATTGCCAGAGCACAGAAATTTCAGAAACAATCCTATTATTTTGGAATTACTTTTAAGAATAAAGCAATGATCAGAACCATGCTGGTGTAGCTCAACATTTTTATATTATGGAAAGGTGTACAGTCACAATTTGGCTATTTTTGGGCTTGATGTATCTCCACATCTGTCACTGCCCAAGCAGAACTGCCGGTGTGTGTAGCTCACTAGCAGGTGCGTGTCTCCTTTTCCGAGAAATGTGGAGGTGGTGATGACAGGTCTCCTTCTCTCATCTCTCTGCATGTAAGATTATAAATTTTCCTGCTTTTTCTGGTGTAGATCTGAGACTGTATTGCTTGAATCATTGAATGTGTAAGGTGGCAGCGTGTGCATGTTTGCATGTGTGCACCACGGTATAATGCAATGCCACAATGTGTCTGTATCTGTTGTATCTTTTGCGTGTATCAAATATATCATAACTTTAACTGCATTCGTATTTAAGCCCAGAGTTGAACGTTTAGTCTAAAGCTGAACATTTTTTAGATTATTTTTATTAAATTTGCACCCTACCCATATGTACATTTCACGATGTACTGCGTCAGCTATGTATGGTTGAAATGACAATAAAACCTTCTTGACTTGACTTGACCACTATGCTCCCAGAAACACTATAAATTACTTAAGAAAAGATACAAGATGTAGAAATACTAGCACGATTATGCATGGCCTATAGATTCTAACAGTTAATCTAGTTTCTCAACTTCAGTTACATTACTTACACGATTGTTATTTTTGTTTGTACTAGCTATTTTCCATTTATTCAGCTAGTTCTATTCCCCTAAATATAAACAAAACATTACCCCAATTTAAGCTGTGCTGGTCCTAACCAGGAACACTTACAGCAACTCACATTCAAGGATGGGAATGATTGTGGCTTTTCTTCTTTCTTTGTCACATTTGCTGACCACTCACCTCCATGCAAGTAAAAAACTCTCCTTCACAGGAATCATAGTCCTGACAATTGCCTCTTGTGTCAGCCAAAGAAAGCCACCTATTTGTATCAGTATTTAAAATCAGCTAATAACACATTAGCTGTTATTTCCTATTATATTACAGCATGGTTGAATTATTATAGGTTTTATATTATATATATATATATATATATATATATATATATGTATTTATTTATTTATTTTTTTTTTTAGCGTTCGTCCCGCGCAATGGCAGGGTCCGACAGGGTGTTTTTAGCAGATCATTTGATCCACATGATTTGGCACAGGTTTTACTCCGGATGCCCTTCCTATCACAACCCTCCCATTTTTTTTTATCCGGGCTTGGGACCGGCACTGAGAGTTAACTCTTCAGTGGCTGGGTTGGCGCCCTGCCCGGGTATCGAACCCAGGCCGTGGCAATGAGAGCGCGGGATCCTGCCGCTGGACCACCAGGAGGCCAGGTGTTATATTAATGTGCTTTTTCCTCATACATTATTGTTCCTATAGTAACAGCTCATACAGATATTTATATAACATTTATGTAAGGACTCCTGGTATGAGTGCTTTAAACAGCAAGCATCTTTTCGGTTTCTCAGTCACATGCATTCTTATTTTTTAGGCGAGGCTGGTGAGCAAATGAGTGACATTTTGGAGCAGAGCCTCATTTGTCAGGGGACTTCACACTTGCAGTTTAGTCTGAAACAGAGCACATTCCACTTTAAAAATTGGTAATGTTAAAGCTGTCACATCAAAATATAATGGTGGGTCTTGTTGTGTTCTCCACACGCATTCACAAGGATGTCAGATGAATGCAAATGTATCAGGTTTCAATAGAATCAAGTGAAACCAGACCAAGGCTGCAGGGATCGCTGGCAACAACCAGACTGAATTCAGACCACAGCAAATGTACCAAGTGTGAAAACCATCTTAGTTTCTTTCATCCTAATATTATTCTAATATTTTGCTGCACCCTAACTTTGCCCTCAAGATGTCTTGACCCCAAAACGACTCATTTCTCCCCTTCAAACCTTGCCTGTTTCTGACATCAGGCCAATGTGAGAAGATGAGAGAAGATCTGACAGGCAGAGCACAGGGGGAGCAGCCAAAACTACAAGCGCTGACACTCTCAGATTGATTGATTGTGTCTATCTTGGCTCAAACACGAGGTGGCACTCACCGGAATAAACTTGCACGCTGCTTGTCCTAATGCATGGCTCTGTCTCTCTACACTTCACACATACAGCGATTATTGCATTACTGCCAGACTCCTCTGTCAGGACTGGAATGACAGCAGAGAGGAGTGTCACAAGGTCAGTGCAGAGCTCACAGTCTAACCAGATTACAGAGAAATTACGAAGCAATGCATTTCACCATCACTGCCTAGGAAATGAGCTCCACAGAGTGCATGTTAAACCTTGGGGCAATGAGACTGTGTGTGTGTGTGTGTGTGTGTGTGTGTGTGTGTGTGTGTGTGTGTGTGTGTGTGTGTGTGTGTGTTCTTACTTTAGTGTACTTTAGGCTTTGATTTTATTTTCTCTTTTTATCTTCCTACAATTGCAGCAACAAATGATGCTTTTTTCCTGCTTGCTTGAGCAGCATTCAAAGAATTGGATCACACATTTTCAGAAAATTTTGTACCAGTTTTGTACAAACCCGATTCCAAAAAAGTTGGGACACTGTACAAATTGTGAATAAAAAAGGAATGCAATAATTTACAAATCTCATAAACTTATATTTTATTCACAATAGAATATAGATAACATATCAAATGTTGAAAGTGAGACATTTTGAAATGTCATGCCAAATATTGGCTCATTTTGGATTTCATGAGAGCTACACATTCCAAAAAAGTTGGGACAGGTAGCAATAAGAGGCCAATAAAAGTTAAATGTACATATAAGGAACAGCTGGAGGACCAATTTGCAACTTAATAGGTCAATTGGCAACATGATTGGGTATAAAAAGAGCCTCTCAGAGTGGCAGTGTCTCTCAGAAGTCAAGATGGGCAGAGGATCACCAATTCCCCCAATGCTGCGGCGAAAAATAGTGGAGCAATATCAGAAAGGAGTTTCTCAGAGAAAAATTGCAAAGAGTTTGAAGTTATCATAATCTACAGTGCATAATATCATCCAAAGATTCAGAGAATCTGGAACAATCTCTGTGCGTAAAGATCAAGGCCGGAAAACCATACTGGATGCCCGTGGTCTTCGGGCCCTTAGACGGCACTGCATCACATACAGGAATGCTACTGTAATGGAAATCACAAAATGGGCTCAGGAATACTTCCAGAAAAAATTGTCGGTGAACACAATCCACCGTGCCATTCGTAGTTGCCGGCTAAAACGCTATAGGTCAAAAAAGAAGCCATATCTAAACATGATCCAGAAGCGCAGGCATTTTCTCTGGGCCAAGGCTCATTTAAAATGGACTGTGGAAAGTGGAAAACTGTTCTGTGGTCAGACGAATCAAAATTTGAAGTTCTTTTTGGAAAACTGGGACGCCATGTCATCCGGACTAAAGAGGACAAGGACAACCCAAGTTGTTATCAGCGCTCAGTTCAGAAGCCTGCATCTCTGATGGTATGGGGTTGCATGAGTGCGTGTGGCATGGGCAGCTTACACATCTGGAAAGGCACCATCAATGCTGAAAGGTATATCCAAGTTCTAGAACAACATATGCTCCCATCCAGACATCGTCTCTTTCAGGGAAGACGTTGCATTTTCCAACATGACAATGCTAGACCACATACTGCATCAATTACAACATCATGGCTGCGTAGAAGAAGGATCCGGGTACTGAAATGGCCAGCCTGCAGTCCAGATCTTTCACCCATAGAAAACATTTGGCGCATCATAAAGAGGAAGATGCGACAAAGAAGACCTAAGACAGTTGAGCAACTAGAAGCCTGTATTAGACAAGAATGGGACAACATTCCTATTCCTAAACTTGAGCAACTTGTCTCCTCAGTCCCCAGATGTTTGCAGACTGTTATAAAAAGAAGAGGGGATGCCACACAGTGGTAAACATGGCCTTGTCCCAACTTTTTTGAGATGTGTTAATGCCATGAAATTTAAAATCAACTTATTTTTCCCTTAAAATTATACATTTTCTCAGTTTAAACATTTGATATGTCATCTATGTTGTATTCTGAATAAAATATTGAAATTTGAAACTTCCACATCATTGCATTCTGTTTTTATCCACAATTTGTACAGTGTCCCAACTTTTTTGGATTCGGGTTTGTACCTGAAATAAAAAATTTGGCCAGAACTAAAATTGCTTTCAGTACAATTGCGTTCACTCTCCACAGGCATCTGCTGCTGCATCCGAGCTGATACACTGGATCACAAGTATATGCACTGTAACATATAGTTATTATTGTTTTATTATTTTATGCTAAGTGTAAGTTAATTCGCAGGTGAAAGTCTTATCACTGTCTTATCTTATCACCTGCATTTATATTGTGATGTTTTGGGATTGTGCCGGCATAATTCAGGTTTGAAATATTTAACCAAATCCTCAAGTAGAAAAATTAAAATGTTAATTGGTACATATATGTTGTTGCTGTTTTTTCGGCTGCTCCCTGTTTGGGGTCACCACAGCATCACAGATCATTTGGTCAGCATGTTTCGATTTGGCACAGTTTTTATGCCGGATGCCCTTCCTGATGCAACCATCCCATTTTATCTGGGCTTGGGACCAGCACTGAGAGTTAACTCTTCAATGTCTGCATTAGCTCCCTGCCCGGGAATCAAACCCAGGCCGCAGCAACGAGAGCACGGGATCCTGCCACTGGACCACCTTACTTATATAATGATACTTATTTCATGTAATGCTGCTTAAGTGATTTATATTTCAAATAAAAACAAATCTTAACATTAAACTATATAATGTCAGATAATACATTTAATCAATTTATAGTTCAACACAGTGTGTTATCATGACATTTACTGGGAAGTAAAAGTACTTGATTCCAATGTTTTTGTTAGATTATGTTGCATTAGTGTTGTTATGAATGTGTTGTTAATGTTAGTTTCTTGTTTCAGACAGGAGGTGTCATGATTCCTGCTCCGCTGCCTCACCTGGATCCTGCTACTCCAGTTCCTGGTTTTCACCTACACTCTCTCTCCCCCTCCATCTCCTGTTCTGCTCACTCTGCTGCACTAATTACCTGATGACTTTCACCTGTACATCTCTCTCTCCAATATAAGAAGCTACTCTGGGCCTGTTTCTCTGCCAGATTGTGCTTTGTGCCAGAGACCCAACATCTTACAGCAAGCTGAGCCTGAGCCTGAGCCTGAGCCTGAGCCTGAGCCTGAGCCTGAGCCTGAGCCTGAGCCTGAGCCTGAGCCTGAGCCTGAGCCTGAGCCTGAGCCGACATCTCTACTCTTTCAGCACCTGAAAGGGAGGTCATGCAGCAGTACCTGAACTCTAGCCGCTGGGTTAATCCAAGCATCTTCATCCCCAGTGGGTGCCGGTTTCTTCTTTGTGGGTAAGAAGGATGGAGTACTCAGACCTTGCATTGATTACAGTGGACTGAACCAGATTACCATAAAGAACCGGTACCCACTTCCTTTAATATAGGGCATTGTTGGCTCTCGCCTACCATGCGGAAGGCCCAGGTTAAATTCCCAGCCAATGCCCAAACCTCAGCCACTGGATGCAGGAAGGGCATCCGGCGTAAAAACCTTTGCCAAGTTGCTGTGCGGACCAGTTGGTCCACTGTGGCGACCCCGAACAGGGAGCAGCCAAAAGGAGAACAACAACCCACTTCCTCTAATATCCTCTGCCTTTGAGCTCTTACAGGAGGCTGTGATCTTCACTAAGCTGGACCTACGCAACGCATACCAGAATCAGTTATTTGTCAAAGCAGAAGAATGTCATTTTCATTCTGACACAGTGTCTTTTCTGGGCTTCATAGTGTCTGCGGGCAGCATTCAGAGGGATCCAGCTGAGGTGAAGGCGGTAAAGGACTAGCCGGTACCTGAATCTCAAAAGGCTCTTCAGCAGTTCTTGGGCTAATTTCTATTGGCGATTCATCCAAGGATACAGCTCTATTGCTAGCCCACTCCATCAGTTCACCTCTTCAAAGAAGTTCTTCTGGAACCCAGAGGCACAAGCCACTTTCTCCAAACTGAAGGACCGGTTCAGTTCAGCCCCGATTCTGAATCTGCCTGATTCCCATAAGCAAATTTATTCCTGATTCCCGTAACAAAATTAACTTTTTTTATATAAATGTGTATATATGTTAAAAATACTTAATACATTAGTTATAAAACATGCTTATTGTAAAGTGGTATTTTTACTTAATTTTTTACAAGCCGTTTGACTGAACTACTTTCATTAAATTCTGCACATTATCTTGACTTATGCTTGTGTTTTTCTGACTGATCTTTGTACAGATGTTTTGTTGAAATCAACTCACCCATTGACACCAAGAGGCAAAATAATGGAAAGGTCTCAGAGAAGAGGAACAAAGCAGGCAACCGTCATGTGTGTACACTTCTTGAACGGTTAATGGACTTGGTTAAGCGTGGACGTTAATGGAGGAAGGTTAAGCATGTCAGTTACACATGTATCAAAACCATGACTTCTAAAATACACTTGCTTTAATAGGCATACTTTTTTTTCTTCTCCTTTTTTTAAGATTCTGATGTTTTTGTTCACTTGCAAAAAAATACAAAAATGTCTAAACATTTTTCTTGTGTTTCTTTCGTGTGTGTGTGTGTGTGTGTGTGTGTGTGTGTGTGTGTGTGTGTGTGTGTCCTGCGATGGGTTGGCACTCTGTCCAGGGTGTATCCTTCCTTGATGCCCAATGACCCCTGAGGCACAGGCTCCCCGTGACCCGAGAATAGTTCGGATAAGCGGTAGACAATGAATGAATAACTGTAAATTGCTCTGCAATATTATACTGTTATGTATTTTACAGTAAGTAACAACATTTTTATAGGGTATTATTGGCAACTTTTTGCCAACTGTTTCCCGTAAATTCTACAGTACTGTAAAGTACAGTGTAGGACAAAGAGAACAACCTACATGTCTAAAAAAACAAGGTAAAAGGGATCTCAGCACTGAGCAGGCAGCATCTATGCCAACATTGATTCATGTATGACTTTGTGCTCCTGTCTCTAAATCCAGCCTGAGAAGTCAGTATTAGGTTATGTCTCAGATACACCCCCTTTTTTGTAATGTTACATCCTACTCTTCTTAGAACCTGTTGAATAAATTACCAAATATTCTTATGTTCTCCAATAGTTGGACAATGAAAGATTTTCTTTACATTTATCCCTCTGAATTAGTGTTAAGATTGAATGAATATAAAGTGCTCACATAAGCAGACATGCATGCTTTGCTGTCCAAGGTAAGAATATATTGAAACTTCTTTTTGCTTTGCCAGGTCTGATGCTTGCTCTTTCCATTCTTTTCCTCTGATTTTATGTCTACTTCATCTGAGAAAAGAGCAGCAAGTGCATACACACACACACACACACACACATGCACACAGACCTTATCTTTTTCCTTGTTTAATATTCACATTCATTGATTTTTTTTTCTATACAAATACAAGGTGAAAGTGGAGCACAGTGAAGGTGCATCTCTGTTCAAACTTGAAAATAAAAACATCGGTCCTACATGTGACCTTGTGGAGAACTTCAATAATATTTTCTTTGGATATTTATCCATGAGATCAAAGCTTCATAGCGGAAGTGTGGATGTCTGGTACACTAGATGATCAGAGAAGTGATCAGAAACCTGACTGATGGAGGAAAGGAAACAGGACAAAGATCTCCACTTTATCTTTATCCTAGCTCCTGATGGATGGAACAGCTACAATGCTGACCCCTTGTTCTCTAGCCCTGAGGCCCCTACCAATCAAGGAAGCTTTGCATATTCAGCAGCCCTCCCTCCTTCTACAACCTCTCACACTCTCAACAAATTAGAAGGAGAAAATAGTCACATTCAAACACATATTAATACGCAAGCCATACATTCAGTGTTTGATTAATATTTGATCAAAATGAATACAATATTTTGCTAGGCTGATTATTTAATAGTAACATTTTACAGTTTTATCTGAATCTTTATCTTCACCATTACCAACATAAATATGCTAAATATGTGTAGTCACAAGCACGGATACAATACGAACAGAGACTATGTTAAACCTCAAAGCACAGTTGTTGTTCTATTGGTTGCTCCTTGTTCAGGGTCACCAGAGTGGATCACTTGGTCCACATCCTTTGATTGGGCACAGGTTTTTTTCACTCCGGATGCCCTTCCTGATGCGACCCTCCTAATTTATTCAGGCTTGGGGCCAGTACTGAGAGTTAACTCTTCAGTGGCTGGGTTAGCTCCCTACCTGGGAATCGAACATGGGCCAGGCAGAGATCTTGCTGCTGGACCACCAGGAGGCTATATTACAGATTAATAATGCTGTTTTACAATTTTCTATAAGCATCAATTTAATCAACTCTCTTTAAAAATGTTCTAAATTGAAGACTTGCTGTGATTGTATAGCCATATAAAACATTGAAACCATTTGGTATTCACAGTTTCATGTTTATATTATAAATTGAATAACTGCACCATGTATACCCCTAAATACCCCAACTATTTAATAACTGTGACTGGTACTAACAATGTGAAAAAAAACGGATAAATGCTCCTAACTAACTTTCAAATACAGAAACATTTTAAGGAGTTCAGAATCCAAAGAAATATTGAAAAAAAAACACATCACATTAATCAGTACTACATATGCTACATGAGGTCACTGGGAACCTGGAGCCGATTCCAGAGGACTCAGGACACAAGCCAGGGGACCAACCTGGACAAGGTGCCAGCCAATCACAAGGCACAATTACACACTACAAACAAATTAGAGATGTTAATCAATCTATAACACAGATCTTTGGACTGGGGAAGAAACTGGAGTTTCTAGAGAAAATGTTCAAAACAGAAAGTAAGAACTTCCAAACTCCATGTATGCATGTAGCAAGCCCCTGACCTGGGAGGTGTGGCACAAACATGCTAACCGTTAAGCCACCGTCCACCCTGTGGTTTTACCCATATGTAGAAAAAGATATCTCTTTTGGCACAGGTCAATGCTAGGTTAAGATGCAATATATTTTATACAATCTGCTGTCAACTCTTAACAACCATCAACTAATAGTTGTGTTCTATGTACATATCATTAGTTCTTCCTGAGGTAACAATGTTTAGGAAAAATAAGATTGTAGAAGAGTTTCATAAAACAACAATACGTATTTTGTAAAATGTATTTTGTTCTTGGTATTAGACTCAGACCATTCCTTATGTGTTAGTCTGTACTTCATTTTATTAATAGGCGTATGTATTTACTTGCTTGCAACCACTTGCCGATCATAAAACAACATATCACATACAATCAAACATATACAGTAACATCATGTCTCTTCTGAAGCAATTATTTGATGCAATACAAGCAGAACTACTGTCATAACTATAACCTCACCTCATGCAGTTTTAATAAAACAAGTAATCTGAAGGTGTGTGACGTACCATAAATCACTAATTTTCTCAGTACCAATGATGCTGTGGGCTTTTTTCTAAGCTTTAGATGCCTTTGCTTGAAGTGTGTTTGTGTGTGTGTGTGTGTGTGTGTGTGTGTGTGTGTGTTCGTTCAGAGCAAGCTGGAGCAGCTCGCCTTGCTTTGGCTCTTATGAAAGCTTTATTGGATTCCACCGTCCCCGGAGGGAAAACGCTTTAAATGTCTCCGCAATTATACCTCTAATAACAGCGGCGTGCTCTCGGGCCAAGCCCGGGCCCGACAGAGATAAGGAACTGCAAGTTACTCAGTCAATATGGGGGCTATTAATCTCTGTCACCTGCCTGTCAGGACGACTGGAGGAAAAACAGCGTCGTCTCTTGACCCACACACAGGGACCTGCCATCGTCAGTATTCTCTGTGAGAGTGCCAGTCTCCGTCAGAGCAGCAGGAAGTGTGTCTACAGACTGGAAAAGAGAGTTCTCCAGACCCCACTGGAGACCCACTTTAGACAGGCATAGTCAGAAAGAGACAAGACTTTAAATGGAGGAGATTATTAGTTGTTACAGTTTGTGTCTCTGGGCAATTTAGTTGTGTCTCACACTCGCAATTCAAACGTCACCTGTCTCCTGTCGCCTATGAGCAGTTCCTTAGACCTGCTCTCCCAGCCAAGGTTAGAGGCTTTTAAAATGTAAATGCAGACATCTCTATTAGTCTGATAATGTCCAACTTATTAAAAAAAAGGAGTATTTCCTCTAACTCTTTGCTGTGCCTCCTCATTCTTCTCTTTCCAGTGGTGGGCCTTTACTTCCCTCTTTGTGTTATTTTTCTTTGAGGATCAAATACTCTTCAGTGCCCACTTTTTTCTCTCTGACCTTCTTACTCTTCTCCTGCCACTCCCTTCTTTGTTTGACGAGAGACGTCTGATTTGAAACGGCTCCATGCTGGGATCGCTCGCTCAAATGTCCAGGTCACGTACACACCAAAAGGCTTCTACAGAATGGGATGGGAGGAAAAAAGAGCTAAAAGAGATGTACAGAGAGAAGAAGGGAGGAAGAGGGTGCTCTTGTATCAGCATACTACCTACACTGGCATGTGTGTTAATAACCATGTAAATGACCATGTGAAGATGGAGGAATGGACAATTTCTGTAAAACATTTGTGTTGGTAAAGCACTGAGAAGCTGAGTTATAAAAGAAAGTATAGAAACTAGTCAACCCCATAAAATCTCAACTTATTATTCAGTTATTCATCTTAAAAGCAGGTTATTGAGTGCCCATTATAAAATATTTAGTAACTACAGCAAAAATAATAGGCAAGGTATGCAGTTACAAGATTGTGGAATGTGTGAAAAATTACTGATATGAGTCCTGTGAGAGTGAGGAGTTAAAATTAATTTTAACTGGATGCCTAGGCATTTTCCTGATTGTTTGATTTCAGTGAAAACATGACCACTGAAGCCTGAAGTCTGGCACCAACAGTGAAAGCCACTGAGATCACAATTTTCCACTATCTGATGTTTGCTGTAAACATTTACACTACAGAAATGAAGTAAGTAAAAATATCTTTAAAAAGGTCTAATTTTACTTGTATTTCCTATTCAGAGATTAGAACAAACCAAATATACGATGACTAAAACCTCGTTTTTCACAAGCTTCAAATACTCTTGTTTTATTCACAGATCCATTTTGCCAATTTTAAGCATATGTTTCTAAAACGAAGCTAAATGATCTGCCAATAGAACTAAATCTACAGCTTGAAATGAGTAAGAAATGTCTAGAAATAGGTTTAATAATTTATTTGGTTCATAGTAATCTTATGATAGGAAATACTAGATAAATATAAATACATTCACGATATTTTCACTTACTGAGTTTTCAGTGTTTGCAGTTTATGCATTGTGATGCTGCTGTAGCTGCATTTTCGGCTGAATGGAAATTTGCAAGAATAATGTACAGGCGTGTGTGTGTGTGTGTGTGTGTGTGTGTGTGTGTGTGTGTGTGTGTGTGTGTCTGTGTGTGTGTGTGTATGCATTCCTGTCTGTGTGTGTGTGTGTGTGTGTGTGTGTGTGTGTGTGTGGTGTGTGTGTGTGTGTGTGTGTGTGTATGCATTCCTGTGTGTGTATGTGTGTGTGTGTGTGTTTGTGTGTTTGTGTGTGGGGGAGCATCTTTTTATATCTTGGTGGACACGAAATTTCCCCCCTGAAGGACAGGAATATCTGACAGCTTTTTACAAAAACTGCAGCTTTTATTTATATTTAAAAATAGAAAATAAATAATGAATTTTAAAAATAAAAAACAACAACAACTAAGAGCCATAAGGATCTTTTGTTTACTTAGCTTTAGATTTCACTAATCCCAATATGTCGTGGAAATGTGTGTTAATTTTGTTAGTCTTTAGAGGTGAAATGTGTAATACACACTCCCCTACACACACACACTCTCTCTCTCTCTCTCACACACACACACACACACACACACTCTCTCTCTCTCTCTCTCTCTCTCTCTCTCTCTCTCTCTCTCTCTCCCTCTCTCTCTCTCTCTCTCTCTCTCTCTCTCTCTCTCTCTCTCAATCCCCGCTGCAGTAAAATTTAAAGTTCTGCCTTCAAGCGCTTCGATTTAAGTGCTGCTATAAAAGCAGAGTGCCTCACTCATTCTTCCACTTATCCCTCCAACACTCTGTCCCCTTCCCCTGTCTACATCTTGTAAATCTACCTGCTTCACACTTTCACTTTCTCTCCCTCCCTGTTCCTGACAAGACCCCGTGTTCATTATTTTATCACATATTCAATCACTCTTGCATGTTATCAGCCTCCCCTCCCTGCCCAGCTTTCTCGCTCTGACTTCCCCAACTCTAAATGCGCTTCTCCTTCTAAATTTTTCACATCTATATCTGTTCCACACTGTTCCTTGAATTTACTTGCATTGTTTCTAGTTTTCCTCATGGCAAATTTCCTCTTCACCCCGCCCACCCCCGAACCACCACCCTATGGTACATTGCAAAGGGTGTTCTTTATCACTTTTGGCAGGACATGCTTAAATATATGGGAATTTATGCAAATTTATGGCTGAAAAATGAGCACTCACTTCCTAGCAAGGTATGGAAAAAAAGCTGCGACTCATTACAATATTTTTCTTTTGTTATGAATCTGCAGAATAATAAAGAATGATTTGTGATCTGAACAAAACTGTCCCTTTTTCCAGGCGATTATATAAAGCAGCAGATTTCAACTTGAGCCAGACTGTTGTGCAGCACTTGCACTGATTGAACTTTTATATTATATTTCACAGTCCATATTTTTCATCATATCTCCTCTGCCACTTGCTCACTTTGCAAATCTTTTTCCTTCCATGTTTATTAGATGAAATACACACTGTACTGTATTTCTGAATAACACACAGTAAACAGGAACAGACAGATATATTGTGCTACATATTTGATGGTGAAGTCAGTGCTGTGTCAGCCTCTCAGGATACCCCCACCCCAACCTCCAACCTGCCTGAGAAGACTGATACAGCACTCCCTGATCCAGTAGAGGTCAAAGGTCACAAAGTAGTCGTCACTTTAGAGTCTGTCCCCTGACATACAGATTGGCAGATGGTCTAGCGCGGGTCACAGTAGGCAGTGATGGCCAGAACTGAGCAGACGGATGCACCACTGGGCTGCAAATATCATAATCCTACACAGTATCTTTGCCTCCATATTTCCATATTTACACAGTCACAATGCACTTAGTTCATATATCTAGGGAGGCTGAGCAAAAAAAAAAACCTCTCTCTGCCTTTGTCTTCTTACTTAGTCTGCTACACTCAAACCAAGACAAACTGCATGCTGTTTATTCAGCTGGTCACACCATGTGGCAGTGTCAGACAGGGGAATAAATCTAACCCGTTGCTTTTATAAATTTGTAAGTTTGACCTTTGTGAAGCATGAGGTCACATGCTTCTAATCCAGACCTGCAGCTTCTCTCCATAACATTTCAGATAACCATGATTAAACTGGTTTTTTAAAGCATCACTGAACATCATTCAAGTTCAGCAACTGCTTGATTCTAGTCAGCACAGCGGTGGATGCAGAGCCTGAGGAATCACTGGCCGTGAAGCAGGAATACACCCAGGGTGGGACAAAAGTTCATCACAGGGCACCATGCATACACATTCACACATTCATTCCCACCTAATTTAATAGTAATTTAGAGATGCCAACACACCTATCAGCATATTATGGTAAGCTGAGAAGAAACCAGAAAACCTGGAGGAGACCTGCATGGACATATGGACAATATGCAAAACTCCAAACAGACAGTAACCTGAGCTCAGGATTGAACTGTCACACGGCAAAGCTACCCACTGTGCTGCATGGTGTTGAACCACATGGAAACTGAATCCATTATAAAAGTCTACATACAGTAATAAACTGTTTGATATATTGTTATGTGTTGTTTCTTAAAGAAAGACCACGAAAATGAATAAAATGTGCTAATATGTTCTCTATGACTAAAAATGTCACAGTCTATGAAAATATTGTATGTGAATATAACTGCAAACTGCAATGTACTTTGTCATGTACTTAAATAGATGTTATTATGCTATAAACTAGTTTTTCACAGGTCAGCTCAAGTCAGCACAGTTCTATTTCCAACTGTTGCACCTATTATACCTGTCACAGTATGCCATAACAATCAAAACTATATTGGTACTAGCTTCGTTAGGTGGTACATAAACCATATAAAGTGACGAATAAATATTACCTGACAGGAGTGGGAAAATAATGTTCCAACCAACTCCCACTGATGAAGAATATTTCTAGATTCTAGACAATACTCAGTACACACAGTGAAAAAGGAAAACATCTTGAACAATGTCTGATAGGGTTAGTCAGGGTTACTGGCAATGAACTGTAATCTCAAACAACCCCAATCTTTAAATGAAAAATCTACAGCAGGTCCTGACTGGTTTCTTTGCCTTTATGAAACTTTCTGTAAGAAGCAAGGGCGTGACTAGTCTGGAGTGAGCTATGAGTTTTAGTCGGTCAAATGTGGAGAAATTTTATAAGAGCCTTGAGGAGGTAATTGAAAGGCCTAGCTCTGACAGTAGTAATAGGAGTGAAAGCAGGAACATGAAGAAACTTACACAAACAAGTAATAAACTGTTATCTACTTATAAAGATTATAATTGAAATACGAGGACACTATGCATCTTGATAGAGAACATCATTTGTACTTTGTTCATTCATTCACTTTTTTTTTTCCCGACCTTTAAAGCACAAGTTTTTGCTACTAAGCCAGTAATTGCAATTTTTTTTGTGTGTGTCAGAGACATAAAGCACATTGGGGGCTAAGAGGCTTTTCAGTATATGATAAAAATTTCTGCCCACGGTTTAATATTTTTACGCACTGCGACTAAAAAGGGGTTGATTTAAAGCAGTGTGATATTTAATAGTTAAAGACACACACACACACACACACACACACACACACGTAAACACGTGTTATTTCATTTCAGAACTTCATTCAAGTTTTTCTAATGCACCTTGTATAGTGTCTGCTTAGATTTTGCTCCTTTCCTCTTAATTTCGCAACTTTACAACTTATCATAAAGTTATTTTGAATTTTGAGATCTAATACAAAAGCTCTTGGAGTTACAGGAGCTCGCAAATTCTATATTAAAAAAATCTTATTATTTACATTATATTACTGTAAAATGTAGAGTTAAAATATATATTTTCAAAACAACAATTACTATATTTTATGTTTAATTTATATTGACCTTGATTACTGCAAAATTCAGTACTGCATAAATCCTGCCAGAGATAAAATATCACACTGGGAATTCTCACGTGTTTTATTTAGGTATCAACTTTTCACAATTGTTTCCCTTAAAATCCTAAAAAGGAAATACATTGAGAAAAAGAAGAGACTAAAGAAGTCGAGAGAGAGAGAGAGAGAGAGAGAGAGAGAGAGAGAGAGAGAGAGAGAGAGAGAGAGAGAGAGAGAGAGAGAAAGAGACAGAGAGAGAGAGAGAGAGAGAGAGAGAGGAGAGAGAGAGACAGAGAGAGAGAGAGAGAGAGAGAGAGAGAGAGAGAGAGAGAGAGAGAGAGAGAGAGAGAGAGAGAGAGAGAGAGAGAGAGAGAGAGAGAGAGAGAGAGAGAGAAAGAGAGGCCACACTTCCATCAACACCATCAGTATTTGTTTTACCTTAGAACCTGAGATGTTGTTAATTGATGTGAAAAAAAAACTTTTTCTATGTTTTTCACAGGTTAGTTTATTGTGTGTTACTCAATTGAAAGTTACTTTTTCAATTGTTGTCCAAGGAGTTGCACAGAAAAAAAGATATAACAGTATTTAAGGAAATACTTGAGTACATGCATGTTTTTTAAAAAAGCATTCTTAACATTTTAGTGTAATGTTAAAAAATAAAAAATTATCCATTTTCAGTACCACTTATCCTATATAGGGTCACATACACTAAATAACTTTGGATTGGTGAAGGAAACCCCAAGGAAACACCCAAAAGCACAGAGTGATTGTACACACTCTTTGCAAAGAAGGTGGAGGTGGGAATTGAACCCCTAACCCCAGAGGTTTTGTGCTAAACAAGCCACCATGCCCCTCAACATAGAGACATTCTGCTAGTAAAAAATAGACCTGATTTTTGACTAGAAAAAATAGGTGGAATTTAGAATACTTAGGACTACTACTTATACTAGTATGGAAATATAAATACAAATTAGATGCCCTTTATCTCCATTAATCATAAAGACCATTTCACTGAAATAATTTCTGAAACCTGAATCTGAAAAGGAGGACCCAGCTAGCTCACACACCTCAAAGATAATGAGCACATATTACATCTCAACTATAGCTTGTTATGTAATTGTGAAGCCCTCAGCACAAGGTTGTTTTTGATTACCGTTAATGCATGTTCTTAATATTTTACTCTTTCTAGCATTCAATACGCTGCTGATTATAGGCAGATGTGTGTCACACAGCCAAATTACACTGCAAAAATGTATGCTACCTCAACCAATCACAGGAGGAAAAGTTGTGTGAAAGGAACTTCAGCTGAACTGACTAGAACTAGAAGCTGAAACCTCAGCGGTAAGCGGTTATGCAGCAGAAAGCTGTTACTCTGATTATACTGCGCCTGAAGCACCACTTTAGCTTTAGGTTAAGCCAGAGTAGGATGAAGATTCTTTAATGATAGACTGCAAAAAAGCAACAATAATTACCACATTTCGCTTTGATCAATCAGTGTGATGAGGATAATGAGGCAAAATAAACATACATTTTTGAAAGGAAGCTTGAGGATATTTTTTTTTACTTTTTTGTCATTGTCACTACCATATTTGTAGTTGTCCCTTTTGTTACTTGGCATAATCCTGTGACTGTTCTGGTGGCTTTTTCCTGTTTTTTAAAGACTGCACTAGAGTGTGGGCTTTGAAAGGGCATGTCATTGGCTGGACATATTGACCGAATACACCTCTTACTTTGACTCTGTACAAGAGTGGTAGACCTACTGATTCTGATCCAACTGGTACTTGCAATTTGTGAATGAAAGGAAGGAACTAGATGAATGAACGATGACATCCTGATGTTGGCTTGGCTGATATATGCATTTAGTTCACATAATCCACTATACATTCATGTGGAAAATTTACAGATGGCGATTTCTTTAAATTATTGTAGCATTGAAAACTACTCCATACATGTAAACCTCATAAATATATACTTCATACATACACAACCTTCTCTTTGTGGACTGGGAATGCTTTTCATAAATCATGATGCTAAAACTTGTTTCCTGAAAAAGATATGCACTTGCATGGTGTAATGATATAATTTACAGAAAGAATCAGTAAATGAATCCAAATGAATTTTTTTGAGTCTCTGAGATGAACCACTGCTAAAACATTTCATTGTTCATCAGAAGACCTTTATTTAGCCACACATGACCAAATTTCCAGTAAGCACTGTAGGATTTTGCCTTCCTGTGGATCTAAAAAGAGTGGACATAGCAGGAAAGAGTTTTGGAGGCATGTCACATGATGGAATGGTGAGTGACTTCACAGCCATGGCTGTTTGGATATATGGAGTCCCAGTGCTTAATGAGCGTGTGCATTCCAGCCTTCTCCACACCTGTCATTAAAGTACACACAGACTGGGGATGTACTGCCCAAAAATGGAGAAATAACAGGCAATTTAGCGATGCGCAAAGAGGATGAGGATATGTGAGGGAGGCCGGGGTCATCCCACCTTGTGTTTTTAAGGGGATCCTTCCCCACTATCCATTCCGAGCTTCAGGCAGATAATGAGGCAGTGGCAGCATAATGGGCCTAAAATAGTGAGAAGTAACATTAAATAACAATAAGGATAGATGGAGATTTTTAAAAAGCGACAGTGGAGGGTGACACATCTTACTTCTTCCTTTTTTTAGCCAAGCCTTTTATCCACATCATGATGCTCACACGCTGATAAAGTTCACAATAGGAAATGGTGCTCATTGGAATCTGAAACATCCCAATACCCAAGTTAGATAATGCTGTGATTACAGTGAAGTAAACGGATGATTATATGTTTATGCGTGTTAATAATAACTAATCCAAATAAGCCAACTAATCTGTCTGATTAATCTGTTCTCTACAATCTCTAGCCCAGAGAAGCAGAAAATTATTGAAATATGTTCATCACAGAAATACCTGAGAACATTTTTCGAGACTATAAAAACATCAAAAAATTATTATCATCTACTGTGTCATTTGTTCACACAGTACAAAGTGATGAAACTGATAATGAACGTGTTTGTGCAGGTGGGAACAGTGTGACTTCAGGCTCTGAAATGTCAAAATCTTTCCTTATTATTGGGCATTCAGAACTCACATTAAACATTTTTGCATTTTTGTGATTATTCTTCATTGGTTTTTCCATCCTTTAAGCAAGTTACATGCGAGTATGTCAGCGACAAGCAGGCTTTTGGTTTGTGTGTGTGTTTATACATTATCAACTGAAGGTGTACAGCAAGGAGGAGGAAGAGGAGGAGGAGGAGGAGGATGACTGGGTGTTGTTTTGAGCTGGATGACTTGGTGGCAGGCAGGGGCAGCAGAGAGAAAGGGAAACAGCGCAATTACTCTCCATGTGGATGGGAGCCAGCTGGGGACCCCTTCAACAGCACAGGCTAATTTATGGCAGTGCATGTCTCTCTCAGGCTCCTCACTGCTCCTCTTGCCCCTGTTTGTCTACCAGTTTCCAAGATTCTCGCTATACTCAATACATACTCATTTCTCGCTGTGATGCTTTAAGACAAAGTCACTTGCAATATTCTGGAATATGTTAACAGACCAGATGATAAAAGGAGTCTTGCTATCTTTTTTTCACACTTTTTCATGCAGACTCTTTTTACGTGGATGTAACACATTTGAAGCTGCTCACACTTTTAGATCCGAGAACAGCTGGGTTTTTCACTTTTCCTTTTACCGTCAACTCCTCTTCCACCTTAAACGGTGATGTGATCACTCCTAAACCTAATCAGCCAATGTTTATGTATCAAAGACAGCTCGCAAAGCACTGTTGGAGGCATCCTTGGATCTGTCTCCTTGTTACCTCACTAAACCAAGCCAAACAGCAGCTTTTACATGAAGGTTTGGTGTCACTGTATTTCTCACATATGTGTCCCAAGGGGATGGGGAAGAGAGGTGAACCCTCCTCTTTTTATTGTCTACCTCTCCTTGTCCTCCCTTCCTTCTCTTCATCTCTGACATAAAGCTGCTAAATTGGTCAGCATCAGACTTTTGACACCCCTGATGGAAAATCACACCCAATAATAGCTTGACCCCCACTGCTTCTTCAAACCAGAGTTACTGTTTCTGTTTGGCTTCTTTCAAACACTTGGATGGAGAAAATACCCCGGTGCTGAGAATAAAGTGGAAATGATTATATTTTATCTAATATATCTAAATATATAGTTTCATCACGGCTTAATACAGGGATCAGCTTAACACAGTATGAATAAAAACAATCGCATAATTTAGCATGTACAAATGCTCATCTAATTACCTAATTACTGGTAATTTAGTGAAAGCAATCAGGTGAGCATTAAGAAGCAGGTGTTAAGACACTCCGTGGGTTTAGGTGTGGAGAAATTCATGTATGAGCACTGTGATTGTTCATTTCAACCATTTGTGGACCGAGAAATTTCTGTTTAGAATATATAGGGTCAAAAATAATAATTAGGTCATTTTGTTCTAAAAAAAAAAAATCTATGTTTCACCCTTGGCTTCCACCGTGAGTTGTGTGTATATCAGTTATTATGGTCTTCCTTTTTCTGCTGTAAAGATACAACTAATTAGAGCATTTTCAGTACCTTTGAGGAAAGGTCATCTTCTTTCACCGTACTGGGCCATTAACAAGTCCAGTAATAGCACACTCAGGTCAGCTGTTCAGGTTAGCTCTTCTTGCATCAACAAAGCTTCGAGGTCTCTATCCTTAGTTACTCATTCACATCACAGCATTCAGCTCTTTTGACTGTTTCAGTATACAAAAATGTTGTTTATGTAATCCTTTTTCATAACTAAAGCTTCAAAGATACCTTACCATTTTGTAAGGTAATGATTAATGTATTGATCACTAAATCAAGGAAATAAGAGGAAACGTAGATATCGGGAGTGCAGGACAAATAACAGGGAAAGTGACTTTTACACCTTCATATTTTTTAGATTACCACTTTTACAAACCTCATAGTATAACCCATGGCAGTGCCTGTTACTGTGACAGGTGTGCTCAGTGTGAGGAGGTTACGGGCCCTTACTGACTCTCCGCCCACCACTGACAGCTCAATAACAGTCCGAAGAGACTGAGACTGCTTTTCTACACTTCAGCTGACTGAACACAAATACACACAACCAACACCCCCCCACCCCCCGCACACACACACAGATCAGTCTCAGGTTGTTGTTTTTCTCCTGTGCTGCCTCATGCTGTTTTTCTCTACCCCACAGAATCGATTTGTCCTAACCGCATCTGTTCCAAGCACCTATTCTTGTCAAGGGACACGTAGTGAACATCCTTTAATTACTTGCCATTCATTTTGTAAAGCCTGCACCGGGCTCCCATCTCTCACTCTCATTCATCACGTGGAGTAAAAAGGAACATTTTGATATCAAGGAGACAAGAGAAAAATTGGTTCACTTTCTGAACTTTCTCACTACTACAAATAAATACATTTCATGGTTTGTGGTGTCTGAAGAAAGAAAAGGAAATTGATGAATTTGTGGATTCAATAATAATGCTATTAGAGCAGTAAAACAATAAATGTTTAATAAACGTGTAGTAAGGGTGTAATATTGACAGTAATAACAGGGTAAATATAGCAGTCAGAAAAGAAGTGCACAGAAGGTCAGATTGCATAGAATGATAGCTAATGTACAACTGTGCATCTTTTTAAAAAAAAAAAAGGTCAGTCAAATAAATTAATCTTGCAGCCTCAGTCTCTGTCATGCAGCTGCACAGTTACTGCCCTTGCCCTTTAGCATCCTAACACTCACCATTACAGCAAGGAAAAAAAAGATGGGTGAATAGAGATGTAACTGTGGACAAATCATGAGAATGATTGATCAAATATGTAATGAATTCCAGTCAGCCTGTCCTCTTTCATGCCAAATACGTGAGGGGAGATTTGGCAATGTGGATGTATCAGCAAACGTCCTTGCAGCTTCTCAACGTTATCTGTGTGAATTTTGGAGGTAATGAATGTGATGGAACGAAAGCCAGTGGGAGTGAAATTTGACGCTGTGGAGCCAGAGAAAAATGAGAAAATCTTTAACAAACAAGGAGACGGATACCAAAGTGAACGAACAAGGAAGGGAAGGGAGGAAAGAGAAAAAATATGAAAAGAACAGGAGAGTGGGAACAGATCAAAGAGAGGGATGGGGAAGCAGTGGAAAGATTAGATGAAAAGAAGTGCTCTGGAAAGTAACAAAGCAAACGGTAGATAGAAGGGAGGAGTAGAGCGAAACCGATAGGGCAGTGATGTTCATTAGCAAGTCACAGGTCACTTCTGGGAGTTTTGATATTTTATATATATACTATACAGACTATGCAGCCATCCTAACTCAGTTTTTTCTTTTCTGGAAGTATGTGCTAGATAAATATGCACTTCATTCTGACTGGTTGCTGCCTGTTAGTGTAATGCCCATTGACAGAAACAATCCATTACAGCTACTTATTAATGCAGATTATTAATCTATCAGAGTTACCGATTGATAGAAGGGTTTTTGTAATTGAGATAGCAGTCCATTAATAAAGTAAGTACCAGAGGAGGAAAGTGACGTCCATCTCTTCCATTTTCACACACATTCATATACACTGATCGGGCATAACATTATGACCATTTGCTGCCAAAACAGCCCTGACCCGTAGAGGCATGGACTCCAAGATGTTAGCAGGAGATTCTTTAAGTAGCCAGGTGGGGCCTCCATGGATCAGACTTGTGTGTCCAGCAGATCCCACAGATACTCGATTGAATTGAGATCTGGAGAAATCTGGAGGCCAAGTCAACACCACAAACTCATTGTTGTGCTCATCAAACCATTCCTGAACCATTTTTCCTTTGTGGCACAGCACATTATCCTGCTGAAAGAGGCCACAGCCGTCAGGGAATACTGTTTCCATGAAAGGGTGTAAATGGTCTGCACCAATGCTTAGGTAGGTGGTACGTGTCCAAGGTTTTCCAGAAGAACCACTTCTGCACCACTTTTGATAGATACTGACCACTGCAGACCAGGAACACCCCACAAGAGCTGCAGTTTTGGAGATGCTCTGATCCAGTCGTCTAGCCATCACAATTTGGTCCTTGTCAAACTCGCTCAAATCCTTACGCTTGCCCATTTTTCCTGCTTCTAACACATCAACTTTGAGGACAAAATGTTCACTTGCTGCCTAATATATCCCACCCACTAACAGGTGCCATGATGAGGAGATAATCAGTGTTATTCACGTCACCTCTCAGTGGTCATAATGTTATGCCTGATTGGTGAGCATATTCCATACAAACACTGCTACTACAGTTATATTATTCAGTCATTACAGTGTATATGTATGAAAAAAATGAAAAGTGCAAAGTCCAAATTGTATAGATGTACTATATAAGCCTGCCCACATACACACACACACACACACACACACACACAAACACACACACACACATGTTTGTCTTATTATACTATCCTTCACCTGACATAATTTATACTGCAGCTATCACATACACCTATGCATAATCCTAATCTTAACCTCAGTAACCAAAAGAAAACATTTAGGCTGGGTTTTTTTTAATGAAGCTGTAGTTTCCTTGTTGGAACAAGTCAAATATCCTGTCAGGTCAAACCTGTCAAAGCTATCCTTGTATACATATACCAAGATATAAAATTATGCCTATACATGTATGCAACACAAACACGTCTATTACAGATACACCTTTCTTTAAGAGAATGGAAGTGTGTGTGTTGTAAACCTACAGTGGAAGCTATGAGGATCATTTCTCTAATCTACTTTCCACAGAGTTTTTGTTTTTCGCTTTCCCTGAAGTCAATAAATGTTTATTGGCTGCATTTTCAAACGTGTTCATTAATAGTTAACGACTAATCAATAAACAGTCAGCTGAGTTAATTGTGCACATCAAGTGCACATGTGTTTTGCCACGGTTGCTGCCATGTGAGAACCAGTGAGACAGAGCTCACCTGTTTACAGTGGAGATCCGTATCCTTTGGTGTTCACATCTGTGTTCTTCTAGTGCAGAGAGTGTAGCCTGTTTGCTGATTACTAGGGGGAACTACCTCCTCCCCATTCCCCATTCCCAATTGCCAGTTTCCACATTCAGTGCTTCTTGGCCACCATGCTGAGGAGTTAAATGTCATGAATTCTTAATGCTTAATGAGCCCATCAGCCCCTGAGTAAAAGTGCTCTGTAATGCTGCTGCTAATTGGCTTCAGTGGCTGTTCTTCCCTGCTAGACTAGTAAAAAAAAGGGTGGCAAGAGGGATCTATAAGGCACTGGCCAGAGGGGAAGTAAGTGCATTTATTTTGTGGGTGAGGGCAAAAGGGTCATTGTCAAAGGATTGGAATGATCTGCAGTGGCTATGTCCAGCAAGGCAGACTGCTTTTTCATCCACACTTTTTTTTTTATTATTGTAATCGCTCCACCGGAGCATGCAGACATTGGTGCTGCCATTCTTTCTTGCCCTCTTTTTAGTATTGTATCTTTTATGTAGTATTTCAATGACAGCATCTTTCTCACCTCATACAGAATGATTAAAATCACAGTTTTTCCCTAAAATATCCCATGTGTCAGCTACTGTGTGACTGATGGTGTGACATTAGACAAGACTCATATTGAGCTATAGTCACTTTTGACATTAATTTGCACCATTGTCTGTGTCACTGTCACCTGCAGCTCTTCAAGATGTGTCACCCCAGAACAAACTTGCCCTGTTGTTTACAATAGGATACGCTGCTGCACACAAGAAGTTAAATCACTGAGTTGGCAAGAGAGAACAATAGAGAGAAAGAAAGGTGAAGTGAGAGGAAGCATAATATATCAGACATGTTGAAAGTGGACCATATTGGTAC
This sequence comes from Hemibagrus guttatus, assembly GCA_033459395.1. NCBI lineage: Eukaryota > Metazoa > Chordata > Actinopteri > Siluriformes > Bagridae > Hemibagrus > Hemibagrus guttatus. Next base: position 13,407,892 of record JAUCMX010000004.1, read on the forward strand.
ATTATCTTCACTTTACCTGCTTGATCGACTGCCTCCCATAAACGGTCACTGACGTGAGGACCACTACAGCCTCTTCCCTCCCTTTGTCATCTGTTTCCTTCTAACCACTGCAATTGGCAGAGAAGGCACACAGGCACAATCCACCTTCCTCCTCCTCCTCTATCCCTCCACCTCCCAAGGCTGTGTGCCAGTCCCCACACTGCCACCAATTAGGAAGAGGTACTGCAGTCAGGCCTAAATCTGCTCTTGAGCCCGAGAAGCATGTCTGCTGATTCAGCCCCTGCAGAGTGGTGCCATTCTGGGGAAATGGGTGGATGCCTAGTTCCTCTAAGATAGAAACTGCTGCTGCTTTCCCTACTGTCTAACCTGATGTCTATGTCATAATTGCAGCGTGTCTTAAAATCAAGACATCTCCAAATAAATCAGACAATATCAGTGTGTTGTATGAAAAGACTTCCCTATCTCTCTGTTTTCGAACTTAACATGCAGCGCTGATTCATTCAGAGATCGTAAGGCAACCTAAAACTAAATCTATCAGGTATAATTTTTAAAAAATCTAAAACGCTAGAAAATGATCGTGAAGTGGAGTCTTGCTGTGACTTGTGTTTGTTCCTGTTCTTGTCTTGTGATATGATGCTTCTTCTTTTTTTGTATCGCAAGTAGCATCACCGCTAAATTATTATTTTTTCAATTATTTGGCTTTAAGTGCAAGGCAGTGGTTTTACTAGAGGATAGAGGATGTTTAACACATGCATGTAATGTGTGTTTATGGGACCTGATTAGTGGCTCATTACTGAGCTCTTTGCCTAAATGTCACAGCAAAAGCTCATCAGGCTATATTGATTTCTCTGCACCCACCTCTTCACATACTGGAGTTTAGGACTGTGTATGTGTTGTAACAGAAAAGTACAGACAAATAGGGAAGAAGGAAGGTGGAGGTGGAGTATAACAGAATGAATCTGTTAGAAAGATTTCGAAATATGTCTGTTTGAAAATATGTTTTAAAAAATGCTGGGTTTTAAGTTATTAGAGGAAGTACAAAGAGAGAGGTGACAAACTTGCTGCTGTCACTGTGACCTCTGTCAAATTTCCTGAATTGTATACATATTACTGACGTAACACATGATTCACGATCTGTTGACCTTGGTTAATTCCTAAGAATTCTTTTCCATACACATTTCATTTTCATATACAGTCTGTGTATCTATGAATGGATGTAATTATGAAATTCTTGCACATTCAATTGCTCCTTCACTAATTCAAAAATCCCTTTTACATACAATTATCTCTTTTGTATGCAACAATTCTGTTACATTTATTTCCTTTACATATGTATAGCTCATATGCATTAGAAATCTTTTCTTGCCTAGTCCACCACTTGGCTCACAGCTAATAAGGCAGATCGCTGAAAAGAAAAGATTAGTTCTTTCCTACTGAATCTTGTCATCCTAAAAAAAACAGAACATGTCAGGCACACAATAGTCATAAGACAAAAAACTGTAAATTGACCATAGCTAATAAGCTGGCAGCTACAGAGAGGTCTTAGGAAATATGGACGATGTGCAAATTGACATTGTCATAAGTCAGACGTTAATGGAAAGGTTTGAGGAAAGATAAAGTATGTGATATATTTTAAGCTTTTTTTCTGAGTACTTACATAAGCATCACCTAAAAGGTTGCTTTAAATATGAGTTGTCTTCCCAGACACACATTTTCACTTAATAATGATAGGAATAATGATAACAACTACATTATCTCTTAGATTAGAGATAAAAGTACTGGGCTTTGTTTGTCAAAACGTTTTCAGAGGCACAACGGCTGTTCACAGTATGAAACGAGGTAAAATATTCCATTTCACCAGGTGTGACAGGGACACTCATCTCCTGTCCAATATTCAGCATTTATCAATGACTTCATGATGATTCTTCATCTGCATTTCCCGGCTGTGGGAACGGCGCTCTGATGGACCTTCCAAGCCGGTACATTCTGGCTGGGATGCATGCTGAGATCCTGTGTCTGTCCTACGAGCCAGAAGCCAGCGGAAAGGCCCAATTTGTCTCCCTAATCTTACATGGAATAACATTTGCATTCAGCCAGCTGCCTGTAATAAAAGCTGGCAGTTATGAGGCCTGCTCCAATGCATTACCATTAATCACAATTAAATAGAGCTTAGTACTTGTCACATGAATATTTACAGTGTGGCCAGGGCCATATCACACTATAAATTCATAAATCATCCAACCAGATTATGGAATTTATGGCTGTTTTATTATTCATGATCTGCCTTTTATGTGGTGTTATATTTATTCCCCTCTCCATGGGATGGTGCGACAAGTTGGGACTTGGTGTGCTGTCCATCACTTGAGTCTCTCTCTCTCTCTCTCTCTCTCTCTCTCTCTCTCACACACACACACACACAAACACACATATACATGGGTGAAGACACATGGAGGAAACACAGGGGACATTACACACACGTCCTGCAACAATTCTTTGTCTACTCATCTGTGTAGTGCATGCTCCATCTGTGCAGAAGAGATCTGTCTCCCATTAAAGGGATGTGTGTTTGGCTGTAAGTGTGTGTGGTCTCTTCCTGAGGTACAGCCTACTGTAAATCCTATGATGTGATTCATTCTCATATCAGCCATAAGAAGAAGTTTTTTACAAATTGTACATCTTCTGCCTTTTATTATTTTTGCATTAATTTCCCTCTGTTTTAATTTACTTCATTTCCATACATTAGCATCATTTAATTTGTGACATTATTATTGCTGTTGTTACTGTCATTTTTTTTTTTATTACTAACAGTAGTAATAACCCATAAAAACCTGCCAAAAACTTATAAAAACCTTCCATAACTTATAACTAGTGTAATACGTTAAAACAAATATACAAACAAACAAATTAAATAAATAAATAAATAAATCGCCATGTACAAATCTTAGTCTCTGTGTCTTTTTACTGTATGATCACTATATAACCAAAGAACACAGCTCTTGGTCTTCTTTCTTGTACTGTTCATCACAACAGCTCCTCTCAGTAAACTTTAATAAAGACTGTATTCCCCTGTTCTGTACGTCTGGACTTCTAATAATGAAACATATTGATCTGAGAATTACATTTTGCTCAATACCCAGTGCAACCTGGAGTGAGGGAAGGCAAAGAAGAAAGAGTGATGCTGTGTCTGAATTCATTCCCCATTCACCATGTAGCAGACTATTTGGGGTGCAGCCATTTTGTAGTGTTGTCTGAATTCTCAGTGGACAAGTATTTCCTGGAGAGTGCACTATATTATAATCCATAGTGCTGTGTAAATCCTATACACACTATTTTGGTGCTTATTATAGTGAAATGCACTAATCAGGATGCATTGCAAAGTGAACAACTTCATATATAAATGTAAATGAATGAACATTTAATGACTACCAAAGCTAGAAGGTATTGGTCAATGGTGGATTTAATTCGTCAAATATTTTGCAATGCTTCTGTAATTTTGGTGGTTTTAGGTTGCTAGGTTATTTTGAATGTTAAAATTCAAAGCTAATGATGGGTCAACATCATTTTTCTCTCAGCACTCACTAGTCAGTGTCTGAATTCAGGCTGGTGTCTCCATTTCTGCTATCACATTTATTCCACTAGATTTAACCGTGTGTACAATAAATAATGAATAAGTGAAAGAGAGAGTTCAGACATAGCGAGAGCACCATCTAGTGATCTCAGAAAGAAACACATGAAAGAAGAACACAAATACTCTCAATTGGAGAAATAACATCCATGAGGTTTTAAGGTAAAGTTTGAAGTCATTGTAGTGTCTATAATTGTGTCAAGAGGCATTTGTTATATTAATGTCACTCTTAACCAAGGCTGAAATAAAAGGTAAAGGATACAAGAACACTTCAGGGTTAAAAGATCAGTTAAAAGAAAAGCTGTGTCTCAATATGGGCTGGTCTGAGACGCTAACATTTTCATACATTTTCATATTCTGTATGTATGGGTTTCTACCAAAGAGTGAATGAAATATGCCTTGGGTGTTTTTTTTCTCTCGTGACAGTGTGTGCTCTGAAATAACCTTCAGTAGATAAGAGGATAAATTGGCTGCTGTTGTGTTTTGTGTGTTGAAGGCCTCACAGCTTTACAAATGTCAAGTCCTTTATTCCCAGTTCCCATTCATATAAATCCAAACACCCCCCCCCACACACACACACACACACACACACACACACACACACACACACACACTTAGTTTCCTCATTCCCAATCAAAAAAATAAAACAAATTTTCACTCATCTAGTCCCAAATAATTAAGGCGTTTCTTCTGGCAAACCACCTTGCTCCATTTTATCACAAATTGAGCACACAGATGAGTAATAGCCAGGAAAAGTTTGGATTCTTGCTTGATTTGTATCAAGCATATTCAAATTCAAATTTTATTTGTCCCATACACAGTACAACATGTAGTGATATGCTTTTACGATTGTCCTTGATATAAAAAATAAAGCCAATTAACACTAAGGTAAAAGAATAAAAAAATAAGGTAAAAGAATAAAAATAAGACAGAGACAATAAAATAAAATAAAAAATATGGTGGAAAATTCATTCATTCATTCATTGTCTACCGCTTATCCGATCTATTCTCGGGTCACGGGGAGCCTGTGCCTATCTCAAGCGTTGGGCATCAAGGCAGGATACACCCTGGATGGAGTGTCTAACCATCGCAGGGCACACACACACACACACACTCTCATTCACACACTACGGACAATTTAGAGATGCCAATCAACCTACCCCTTGTCTTTGGACCAGGGGAGGAAACCTCTGAGGCACGGGGAGAACATGCAAACTCCACACACACATGGCGGAGGCGGGAATCGAACCCCCAACCCTGGAGGTGTGAGGGAAACATGCTAACTGGTGGAAATTGCAATAGAAAAATAAATGATAAAATATAGAAAAGGTAGTATCTGAATACAGTGATTATAGTGATTGGATTTGAATATGATACAGTCATGTGGTATGGGTATGAACACAAATTGTTACTGTAGTATAATTATTTTTGAATAAATTAGCAGTATACTAGTTTACATCATTGGAATTTATATCCATGGTGCCATAAGCACAGGCTGTTACACATGTGACTGTTACACCAGAGACAAATATTTATTGTAGATGTAGTTTCTAAAATTGGGTCAATAGCACCTCAAACCACACATCATTAATCACAGTTCAATCAATAAATTATACTATTAAATCAATTCTTTTGGCAAATATTATTTCAAAAGAAGATTGTAAACATGCCTTCATACCTCAAATGGCAGACAGAATCAGAATTTACATAATTAATATCAGCAAACAAGAGTAAATGGGTATATTCATGAGTTATATAATATACTGTATATCAGCATGGCTGTGATTTGAGACACAACATGGCTAAATGCTCTGCTTATTTTTGCTCTGCTAGTAATAGATCCTGAATTAACTATGCTCACTTTGTAGCTCCAGTGGAGCAAAACCTAGTGCTGTATAAACGTTCATTAATAGCTTACAGTGTGTGGAATGAAATTCTACTTGTCACTCTTCTTCTGAACTCTGACCCTGGAAACATTTATCCAGAACTTTTAGTGATTCCAAAATATGAGTGTGGGGCTACTTGAAAGTTTATTTTTAACTATTTGAGGACCAATAGGTTAAAAACAGGTTTGTCACCATATTCTGACACTCAGAGTTAATATAAAGGAACTATTTATCATGTTTACACTTATTATATGGGCCATTTTAAACAGATTTTGCTGTTACACAGGAGGAAAGTACAATGTCTGTTAAGCCTTTAGCTATATAATGATGGCTGTGTGTTCTTCTTTCACTGAAACCCTTGACCATGACAATAAGGATTTGAAAGCAAATGTAATTCAGTGTTAATCATGCTCATGGTGACAGCGGTAAACATTGTGTCTTCTATAGTGATCATTTTCTGAGGCACTAATGCTCCCCTCCTTACTCACAGACAGCTTTCAATCCAAACACTAACTGAAAATGTTCCAACTTGCATGGGAAGAAACTAAAGCACAGGACAGTACACCTAAAGTACAATGCACCCTTTTGGCAAAACGGTCAGGTGGAAAAAAGACAAAATATGAGATCGTATAGATAAAGGCTCAATATTCAGAAAATATCACCTAAGTTTTTGTAGGCACTGGCAAATAATCAATGGGAAAAAAGTTTTGACTCTACTGAACACAGCAAAATATTGCTTTAACTGTCCATAAAGTATTTGTCATGTGGTGAATAGTAAATTCAGTCTGATGATAGAGATTCATATTTATTCAAGAAGATGTGTAAGTGTATAACAATCTCTGCAGTAAGTCACCCAGGGTAATGTGAGTGAGGGCATGTGAACTTTTTTGTTGTCTGATGATAATCTAAGACATCTGCAAAACAAGTGCGTTTTCCAGTACAATTGTTACTTTCTACTTGGCTTTCCTCCACGCAATACAGCTGGCAACACAGATCAGCTCACTGCTCAAGGGCTCAGGTGTGACACGATAATCATTACACCTCTAGATTGCCCCCAAACACCTCCCTCCTGATCCAGATCCATGCTAAATCACACCCCCACATGCCACACACAGGTCCAAATAATTAGGTACAAGCTTATGATAATATGCCACCAGCCCCAGGAACTTTCTCACTGCCTTTTTGATCTTGGTTTGCCATAATCACAGACCGTAATCACAGCAGTCTTAATAATTTGGGGACCCATCTGCCTATGACAAATGAAATCCCAAATACCATAATCTGACCCAATCACACACTTTGCAATGTTTCTTATGAGGCCAAATATGAATAATATGAGTGGCATATTCAGATGCTGAATATGCCACTGCCAATCATTTTCTAGATGAACATCTTTTAAATCCATAGTGACACATGTACAGAGGAGCCATAGCAAATAGTCACTTGGACACTGAGATGTATCTCAGGCTCTGAAAAACCCAAATGGAAAATTGATAAATTGGTGTAAACCAAACAGAGTGTAAAGAAAGTCATTTCACTATAGACTTTGTCAATAAAGAAATCTCATAAGAGTCCTTTCTCAAATCCACGGTTGAATAAATACAAGTTGTGCCTCATCGATCTAGGAGCTTGTCAATACTGAGCAATGGACAGGCATCAACTTTTGAAATTGCACTGACCTTGCTGAAGTCCAACACAGATATGGACTACCCCATTTACCTTAGCCATAAGCATGTGTTTGCCTCAGTGTGGTTTTCTGTAAGTTCAGTGCCCTCAGGCATGGCCTAAAAGAGGTCAAGAGATATTAGGCTGGCAACCTCTCTGGGAAGAAGAGATGGTCTTCAAGTGGGATCAGAGTGTGATTTAATTGAACACTTCATTTTCAAAGTCTCACTACCTCTGACACATAGCAACAGAGACTGCTTCTCCTTGCTATTTAAGGAGATTGAGGAAATGCTTAGTGTAGATATTTCAGGAAATATGCTGTGTGTTTCCCCTGTGCTTTTGTTAAACCACTATGACCCAGCATGTGGCCTTGAAGGGTGACTTCCACCTGGATTTTTGCTTACAGGTCCAGGATGTTTCTGAAAAATTAATTGGTGTTCGGACAGTGTCAGTTCCTCCCAGTTTTCTTTGATTATGTTAGACACATCATGTAATGACTCTAAATGGGAAATCCCTATGAAGGCATGGGTTAGTCATCAAATAATAGGACTTTCAATTCCAGTTCTCGCTCTGTACAAACCTTTTTTTCCATTGATTTTCTCCCTAATTTAGTGTTTTGGCCATGCACCAACCAGTTCTCTCTCTTTTTTTTTTTTTTGCCAACTCAAAGGCTATCACATGCTTCCTTCCTATGCTTCACAGAGCAGCATAACTATCCGCCCCCTTCCTCATGCATGAGCTCACAGATGTTCATGATTAGGTAGTGTCTCTGTAATTGCTAGGGGAGAGAGAGGCTATGACATCCCTCTCACCCAGAAAACACTTAAATTATAGGTTATTGTAGTTTTGTTTTCTTTGGTACCATTTATTGTTTTGCCTAGGTATGATTAGCTCTTGCTTGTTTATTTTTTTCCACTGAGTTTTTGTGTCTATTTGCAGGTCACAGTGTTGTAGTCCATGTCTGTGAGTACATCTCCAGCCATATTTCAAACTCCTGACAGTCTCTAAGACTCCACCAGTTCTTCAATCTTAACATTGCTACTGCTCTCATCCATGTATAAGGCAACAGAAATGGGGGAATTTCCTTCTTGCCAGGACACCACAGCCCTTACTCCTATCTCCAAGGCATCCAACTCAACAAAGACACTGAGTGTCTAGACAAAAAATAGCAATACAGGGTTGACTGTAACTGATCATGTTTAGGCAGTTAGAACAAAGAGTGTAAGAAATTTGGAGGTAATTATTCATTTTTAGCAGCAGTGAATTTAGCACCTGGACATATGGACCTGAAGATTTAGCAGGTGTGCTAATAGTAAAGAGACATTAGGTTATTAGGCTATTAGGAGAGAGCAACTATTTCAAAGTTCCACCAACAAGGATATTTCAACCCTGGTTATTTTAGACCAGCTTGCTCAAAACCACCTGTGTATGTATTTGATTATAGAAATAATAACATTTCTCATCTCAAACTAACTACTACTAAAGGGCACCACTGACACTTTTGATAGGTGAGATGAAATAGGAAATTGAGTATTTCTGTCTGTGTTTGAATACAGATTGATTATGGATGTAATAGATGAGGATATGAAGCTAGTGGGTGCAAGTGTTGAGGATGCAGAAGATAGGGATAAGTGGAGAGAGATGATTCGCTGTGGCGATCCCTGAAGGGAAAAGCCAAAAGAAGAAGAAGAAGAAGAAGAAGAAGAAGATCTGAATACAATTGAGACAAAACCGAAACTAGCACAGGCTTTCACTACAGTTCAAAGAAATGCTATGTATACTTCACATGGCATTTAAAATCCTTTGAACTGATGATTACGGTTGTGACAGAAAAAATCGTCAAAGATGCTGGGGAGCAATGTTTGACTATTAAGATTCAATTCAATTCAATTCAGTTTTATTTGTATAGCGCTTTTAACAATGGACATTGTCTTAAAGCAGCTTTACAGAACGTAAGAAACAAAAAAAAACATGCAAAAAGTCCTAAATGATAGACAAAACCATCCCTAGTGAGCAAGCCTGAGGTGACTGTGGCAAGGAAAAATTCCCTTAGATGGTAGGAGGAAAAACCTTGAGAGGAACCAGACTCAAAAGGGAACCCATCCTCATTCGGGTGACACCAAGGAGTGTGATTATAAATTATTATAAACACCGAACATTGTGATTATGAACAATGTCCTTTCTGCAGTCATGTACAGTCAGATGTTTGATGCAGATACAGCATATGTGGAATGTTATTGTGTGTATTAATTAGGAGGTTGTTGTCGTCCTCAAGGTCCACATAAGGTTGGCATTGTTGCTTTGAATACCCAAATCCTCACGAAGCAGAAACCAGCTGGAGTTGGTCCATCTCTGGATACTTCAGGATCCTCGCAGGGTTGGCCTCTTCTCACTGAAGGTCTATTGGAGCTGGCACAATCTCTAGATGCCTCAGGATGGGTAGAAAAAGGAAAACAAGTGGAGAGGAATTAGCATAGCTGCTGTTCATAATATTAGCAAGCACTAGATGATAATGTGCATTTAATCAGATGTACTGGAGTACAAGGTTATGGGATGTATTATGTGCATGCCTGGCTAAAGAGATATGTCTTTAATCTATGTGAGCCCCGAACACTGTCAGGAAGGTTATTCCAAAGTTTAGGAGCTAAATACAAAAATGCTCTACCCCCTTTTGTAGACTTTGATATCCTGGGAACTACCAGAAGTCCGGAGTTTTGTGATCTTAAGGAGCGTGATGGATTGTAGCGTGTTAGAAGACTGGTTAGGTATGTGGAAGCTAAACCATTTAGAGCCTTGTACATAAGTAGTGATAGTTTGTAATCAATTCTAAACTTAACAGGTAGCCAGTGCAGGGATGATAATATTGGGGTTATATGATCATATTTGCTTGACCTGGTAAGGACTCTGGCGGTTGCATTCTGGACTAACTGTAGCTTGTTTATTGAAGATGCAGGACAACCACCTAGTAATGCGTTACTATAGTCCAGTCTGGAGATCATGAATGCATGAACTAGCTTTTCTGCATCAGATACAGATAAAATGTTCCTAAGCTTATTTCTAAGGTGGAAGAAGGCTATTTTTGTAATATTAGAAATATTCATTCATTCATTGTCTACCGCTTATCCGATCTATTCTCGGGTCACGGGGAGCCTGTGCCTATCTCAGGCGTCATTGGGCATCAAGGCAGGATACACCCTGGACGGAGTGCCAACCCATTGCAGGGCACACACACACTCTCATTCACTCACACACTACGGACAATTTAGAGATGACCAATCAACCTACAATGCATGTCTTTGGACCAGGGGAGTGAACCGGAGTACCCAGAGGAAACCCCCGAGGCACGGAGAGAACATGCAAACTCCACACACACGGCAGAGGCAGGAATCGAACCCCCAATCCTGGAGGTGTGAGGCAAACGTGCTAACCACTAAGCCACCATGCCCCATATTGGAAATATGATTTTTCAAATTTAATTAATTTATTATTAATTTATTACTATTAATTAACTTATTAATTTGATAATTCTTTAGGGTCTAGTTTAGGTTTCTTAAGAAGAGGCTTAATAACTGCCAACTTGAGAGATTTAGGGATGAGACCTAAATATAATGAGGAATTAATAATGTTGAGAAGAGGCTCTCCAGCTGTATGTATCACTTCTTTCAGCAATCTAGTTGGAATTGGATCGAACAAACATGTTGTTGATTTAGCCGTGGTGAGTTAATACAGCACTTCCTGTCCTATACCTATACCAGGTTGAACATCCATTATTTTGTTCCTGATACTATAAATTTTTTTGGTGAAGAAATTCATAACGTCCTCACTACTAAACTGAGATGGAGTACTCTCTTCAGATATCTGATGTTTTGTTAGTCTAGCCACTGTACTAAATAAGAATCTGGGATTGTTTTGGTTTATTTCTATCAGTTTGCTCAGATGCTCCACCCTAGCAGCTTTTAGAGCCTGTCTATAGCTGGACATACTGTCTTTATACGCAATTCTAAAAACTTCTAATTTAGTTTTTCTCCACTTTCGCTCAAGGTTACGGGTTGCTCTTTTGAGGGCGTGAGTATGACTATTATACCATGGTGCAGGTGTTTTATCTCTGACCTTTTTTAATCAGATGGGGGCAACAGTATCTAGTGTGCTGGTGGAAATAGTGCCTATTCTGTTAGTCACTTCGTCTAGATCATTTGCATTTAGGGGTCTAGTAAGAAGTTGAGACGGATCCGGCAGATTACTTGTGAATCTGTCTTTAGTGGTCTAATAGTTCTACAAAATCGATAACATGGAGAGACATGGTTAATATGTTCTACAGGAAGAGTGTACACTAAGAGGTGATGGTCTGTGATATAATCACTTTGAGGTAGAATATCTATATCAGTGACATGTGATAGTTAAATCTAGTGTATGATTAAAACGATGAGTTGGTCTAGTAATGTTTTGTTTAACCCCAAAGGAATTTAGTAAATCCATAAATTCGAGTCCTAAAGCATCATTAGCTTCGTCTACATGAATGTTAAAGTCTCCTACAATCAACACTTTGTCAAAATTAATCAATAGGTCTGAGTGTAGATGTGCAAATTCTTTAAGAAAATCAACGTAGGGTCCCGGGGGTCTATATACGGTGGCCAGAACAAGAGATAGCAGGGATTTTTTATGTATGTCTGTGAGTGCAAAATTAAGGACAAGCACTTCGAATAAACCTGGGTCCTATTAGAGTAAGAGTAAGAAAATTGTTATAGATAGTTACAACACCACCTCCACGACCAGTGCGACAGAGCTCATGCTTCTAGAAATATCCTGACGGAGATGGATAAAACCGTGACACATACCATCATATAACTTTATATAAATGTAACCAGTGTTTTCTATAACAACAGTGTGCTCTTAATTTAAACTAGACCAAACAATGGCCTTGGAAAATGACTATGAAAGAGGTTTTAAAAAATAAGATAAGAACACGGAAACTTTGCCATATATATATATATATATATATATATATATATATATATATATATATATATATATATATATATATTATATATATATATATATATATATATATATATATATACATATATTTATTTATTTATTTATTTATATTATATATCTAATATATGTAATAATATATATATATATATATATATATATATATATATATATATATATATATATATATATGGCTTAGTGGTTAGCACGTTTGCCTCACAGCTCCAGGGTTGGGGGTTTGATTCCTGCCTCTGCCATGTGTGTGTGGAGTTTGCATGTTCTCCCCGTGCCTTGGGGGTTTCCTCCGGGTACTCCGGTTTCCTCCCCCAGTCCAAAGACATGCATGGTAGGTTGATTGGCATCTCTAAATTGTCCGTAGTGTGTGATTGCGTGAGTGAATGAGAGTGTGTGTGTGTGCCCTGCGATGGGTTGGCACTCCGTCCAGGGTGTATCCTGCCTTGATGCCCAATGACGCCTGAGATGGCACAGGCTCCCCATGACCCAAGAATAGTTCGGATAAGCGGTAGACAATGAATGAATGAATATATGAATATATATATATATATATATATATATATATATATATATATATATATATATATATATTTTTTAAAATGAATATATATATTCATTACTCAAATTGAGAGATGTTTTTGTAACAAGTTTGTAGATTTTTTTGTGATTTACAAAGTAAATTCTTACTTTCCTCATACTGTAAGTCTTTTTATATTATATCCATAATGTACAGGACATCATACCTTCTGCAAGTAGATGACTATAGTCTAAAGGGTAGACAATGGATATTATAGTGTACAGCTGTCCATGACAAACACTTTTAGACTTGTTCCTTTAGTGGTCTGTGTTTCTGAAAGATTAACTTCAATGTTATTGCAGTTGGCTCTTTGTCCATAGAAACTTCTTTTTGTTTGTTTTAAATCAGTTTAGACGTTTATTTCTTTGCCGCGGTTTGATTAGCTAATGTCGATTGTTGATGACGTCAGCTGGGATTTTCCGGGTTCTATGGGTTGTCGGATGCAGCCAGTTACGCTAACTAAAAGTTAAACGCCACACTGCTAGTGTGCCACTTATTGAGGTCGAGGACAGAGACGATACAACTGAAATCATGAAGGGGAAAGCGAGTCGTATTACAACGTGTGTGTTATATAGCGTTGCCGTAGATGAACCAGAATAAATAGCAAGTGAAAAAAGGAAAATGTCAACAACGCGGCCCCTCCCAGGCATGAAGCGAATCACCGAGCTAACCTGCGCAGTGCCGCCGGGGAACAGCCGCGCTCCTGCCGCTACTAAACTCCTGCCAGAAGCGTGGACCATCGACGAATTTACAGTGCACGAAGGCAAAGAACCCGAGCTAAAATGCGCCAAGTCTCGAGTCGAACAAGTTTTCCATGTAGCATTTACAATTATTGGCCTGTTGGACCACACTGTGGGAGCCCACGGAAGTAAGGCATCTAGGCAAATCTGGCTTCAGCTGAAGGGGAAAAAAGAGGATGTTTCGAAAGCAAAGGTATTGTGTTTACAGCCATATTCGGCTAACATTTGGTGTAACAACACAAATGTGTACATAAACAAGACCCGCGAGGAGGGCTAGGGTTCAAGTAGTGACTTTAAAATGGTCCATGTAGCATTGTGAAGCACACTTTAGCTAAAATGTTCTCAGATAGAATATGTGGTTTATTTGCTAGAATGTTGTATTATTTTTGTTGTTTATTTCTGGGTATGTCTGTATTATGCTACAGAAGTGAAATGTTATCTAGCTCTCGGGTATTAAGTAATGGAGTTAGTTTATTCTTTATCTTCACAGAAAATCACAACAGGGAGCTTTTCTTTTCTTTTTTACATAATGCTTCACATAATCCTCATCACCGTTTCCTCCCTGAGGTTTACCGTAATAGCACCACAGCCAAAAAAAAAAAAAAAAACACAACTGTAGACGCTGTGAAATTTACATGACACAATATTCCACTATTGAGTGTACTTCATTACTCAGTTCTCCTGACGCCGTATTGTTTACGTTGAATTCCGAAGCGGAAGTAAGAAGTTCTGCTGCCGGGAAATGTGGAGTAGCCACACAGTTATGAGTGCTAGACTGGAAAATCCAGGACCAGCTACAATCCAAAACTGAAGATTATCGTGAAAAACCGGTTGTTTAAATTGTGCGTCAAATGATTTTGGTGGTGTGTAATTTGGAGCTTTATGACGTTATGATGATGAAGATGTGATTACAAGTCTATTTAAGCAATTATTTACACTCTCTACAAATAGTCCTGGTATAATCCAGGAATTCATATGTTTTTAAGTTTCCTTTGAAATCACCTTTTCTTAGCTCCACAATATTCCCTAGTTTCTAGCTGTACTTATTTCCTGAAACCATGCTTCATGTAGGTCTAGCATCCGAGGATCTTCATCAAAAAAATCTGACATGGAGGACACATTATCAGGACACATTATCACACAATCTAGCACAGAATTTTGCTGAGATCATCTTTTCCAGGGTGACAAGTCATAACCTTAGAACCTCTGAAATTGCAAAAAAGAAAAGGAAAGACGACAGCTTTAGAAATCAGAACTGTTCCCACACAGTCCAAATGGAAAATCTAAAGATTTCTGCACAGATTGTAATTCTTGCCCAAGTGCCCGATCGCTGCACTGCATTAATCATGGACCAGTGTTTTTAATGCAACTCACTTGTGGCTTGTGTTATACCTGTCTTAGGCTTAGTCTATAAGCAGGACATGTCACATATCCTGTGATGACTTCAGCACTGTCACACTTTTGTTTCTGCTTAGTCAGAGTGGGGACCCCCGCTGTGCACTTGATGTTCCGCTGTCTTTCAAAACTGAGTTTTAGCCCCTTGTCATTACTGGCAATCTGTGCTTGCAATGTTCGGTAAATTGAATACTCATTTCAACTACATTGAGAAAAATCTCTGCTTCATTTTGTTGATGTAATGGTCTGCTCTAAGGGGTTCCTGTGTCATGATGATGATACTTTGCAGAGACTGGGGAAGAAAACCAGTCATTCCATCACAGACCCACATACATACTTTCTGAGTCAGCTGTTAAGAACATTGCATGCTATTTTAGAGTCTTTCTTGCCACTCAGACCCTTAGGCATTCAGGTATGTTCCTCATTCACATGCCTTTAATACTTTCAATAATGTAACATAAAGTGATTCAGTAAGCTAGACTGGTTCACATTATCGATTAGTCATACAGAAACATCTATTGGTTTTGGGTTCGGAACCTGTGGTGGTAGTGTTATGTCAATGTGCAGTGTGATTTTTGAGCTTGTTAAGAATAGTAGTAATAATGAAAATAATAATTATCCCACTGGTTAATAAAACCAGTCCAATTCCAAATCCCAAAAGCTGTCCTTTGTACTGAATTCCCATATCATTATCAAATGTATTATAATAGTTACAGAGGAAAACTGTGCAAAACATTTATGAATGAGTCTGTATCAAACCCATGCATTTATATTCTTGAAACCTTGTTGTAGAAATAGATAAATATTGCCCTAAATAAATAAAAACTGTCATGTCTGACCTTACCGTCTAGAACAGGTTCAGTGCTATAGGACAGCAATGACATAATAAATATATGAACGTGCTTGGGTGTACTCCTTGACTTGAATGTTTGGTATTGCATGTAAGTAATTGTGGTTTCATTTTCTATTATTAATTCAACCCACTCAATCCCAAATTATTGTATTCCAAAATCCCACATCATATTATGAAATACATTTATAAAGTTTTGCTTGTTAATTTAAAAGAAATGTTGAAGCTTGCCAAACATTTGACTACTACAATATTTGGCTTATAGTATACACATAGCAGCTTTTATTGTGTGCTATTGTGTGACAGCCATACTGTTATTTTTCTACAGGAGTATGTTAAGGGCCTTTGTGACCCAGAGCTGAGGAAAGAAGAAAGATATCCAGTGGACATGCATTGCATCTTCGTTGGTGCTGGTGGCCTCTTTCTGGACCATTTGCTTCGAGACACAAGTGCTGAGGTGCAGGTGTTAGAGCCAGGCCGTCTGAGGCTGCTGGGTTGTGCTGAAGCCGTGGTAATGGCACAGAGTCGCGTGCAGCAGTTTGTTGCCCTCTTTCAAGAGAAACGTAGCTTGCCAGCTGATCGGGAGCCCTCAGTCAAGCGAACGTTTAAGAACTTTGTCGAGGAACGGGCAGACAAATACACAATGGAGCTTCTGCTTTTGCCTAGCGCCCTAAAGGAGGAGCTTTTGGGACTAGTGCAGAGCCCCACACAGCTTATTGTAGACTTGGAGCAGGACCGCTCTCAGACCAGCACTCCGGTCACTGAGCTCTCCAACAGAATCCTGGTTGCAACCTTTGAGGAAAAGTCATCCACAAAAGACAAGGCTTCCTATGAGGACATGGCCTCCAGCCCTGTGCCCATGTCTGACGTACTGAACGGGCGGCCAACTCATAAGCGGCGCTCATCTGAGAGCGAGCAAAGGGACACCAAACGGCAGTACTCGCTGGAGAGAAGGGACGAGGAGCAGGACAGAGAGAAAGGCCATGATGACAGCAAGACAAGGACAAGGCCACCTGGCAGGATGGACATACTGGTGTTGGACTCTGGGGATACATCTGATGAGGGTGAAGCCGTGAGCCCTGAGACCAACCTGCGGTGTCTGGTGAACTTCTTCAGAACCATGGGCTACCAGCAGGATGTGGTAGAGCGTGTAGTGTGTGAAACAGGCCAAACAGAAGACACCTTTTTGCTGCTAGAGCGCATTGTGGAGGAGAGCCAAAAGAGCCAAGATACCGCCACTATGACTAACCCATCTCCCACCACCAACTCCACTTACACTTGGCTCAAGGAGAAGGAACGGGTCCAAGGCCGAGCTCTAACAGAGATCAAGCTAAAGGAGAATATCAAAGTACACAGCAGTAATGGTTGGACTCAGAAGAGCCAAACCATCAGTGCAGCGTCACTGGACAATGATGACGAGGTCATAGAGGTCGGGAGAAAATGCAGGACGGTTGGGCCTCTGGATCTTAAATCGGACTCCAGGTTTGATTACCTGTCACGGGGTGGATCACAGACTGTGGGGCCCATGCGTATGGAGACTGTGACTGCACTGCGCAGTTCTGCTATGGAAACACGACCGAGCTGCTCCTACCAGACCTGTCCACGGGTTCCACTGCCTCACACCGAGCCACCAGCACTGCCAAAGGCCATTCCTCTTACAGGGATGTCCCGCTTTCAGCAATCACTGCGCACCCCTTATCGGCTGGTCCTCCAAGATGTTCCCGGGCACCCAGACCTCCGGCACATCATCATAGACGGCAGCAATGTGGCCATGGCGTAAGTGTCTACATTTATGTAGCTGATTGGTATGCATATAAATGTGTGTATATATAGATAACTGGCTCAGAAACAAAGTGAAAAGTAGCTATTGTTTCCCCACTCGTCGTGGATGTGTTGGGGAGGTTATGTGTGTGTATCTGAATGTGAGAGAATGTTTAAAGGTTAAGAAGTCACTTCCAGTAAGTCGTGTATATGTGCATGTTTTTGAACCCAGGTTTGTGAGCTCATGTGTGTGTGAGAAAGAGAGTGGGTGTCAAACCAAGATAAGGTGCAAAATGAGTGGGTGACCTGTATTGGTTTAGGTTGTGGGTCTTGACCCACGCATCTTCATACTTCCTGTCCTCTGTCATCCCTTTCAAATGTTACCTTTCAGCATTTCTCTTCTATTCTCTAGGTGGTTTCCAGCAAGGCCCTCTTCTTATAAGAACTGTGACAGTGGGCACCAAGGTGTGATTAATGGTTTAGATGTAGGACGATGAACTATAAGGAGGGAGATATTTGAATAACAGTGAAATTTTGTGTGTGGTAATGTAGTTCTAGTTGTGGGAGGTTTAAAACAAACTGTCACTGTGATGACACCAGACTGATTTGAGATGCTTCCTAGTCAAAAGGGAATATGGGATGTCCTGACCTATAACAATGTGAGCTGGAGTGCTCTTTTGTACACAGTCCAAAAATTGTTGTGGGGCGGTGGTGGTGGGGCTTTATGAGAACAAGACAATAAGACATGTCTATACAATAGACAGTATGCTAATGATGCACTTAGATGACCTACATGTGACTGGAGCATGATGACTTTGTGATCTGTAGCATTCTCACCAACATCAGAATTGCATTGCTCCAAGATGTTTCAAACCTTATTACAAATTGTTCATATTTAATTAGAGATGATGATTACAAAAACTTTTATAAACGCTTATTGTTAAAAAAGCCAAACCTATAATTAGATACCAGTTATCATAATAAACTATTCATTCACAACTTATATCTTAATTTAACTACCTTTGCTGTTTAATGGAGAAAATAAAGTCATAGCAGACTTTACAGAATTCATAGCATAATTATTTCGAGTGTAAAGCACTGATTTCACAAAGTGTTGGAACATGTTTGAAAAAGTGATCATAACCACTTTACCTCTGCCAAACTGTACTATCCCAAATACTCTGGCACTGGATATTTTCAATCTTCTGCAAGAACAGTATGTATATATTTCAGTGTTTCAACTATCTATTTTCAAACTAAACATTTTTTAAAAAATTATATATATATATATATATATATATATGTATGTGTGTATATATATATGTGTGTATATATAAATATGTATATATATTTATTTATGAAAGAGCTCCTCCTAAGCACAGTGGGCTGCTTTATATAAATCGCCGAGTAAAGCCAGCTCAGTCTTTTCAGTCCATCAGTTATAACAGGTGACAATTTTAGTTTTCTGTCGTTTATAGGTAATTTGTGTTTTCTTATTGAATGGCAAATCTTATTCGTTTTATTCTATGGCTTTCTTTCGGATTGCCTACTTGCAGGTTGTTAATAAAAAAGTGCCAGTAGCATTTCTGAGGTATTAAAATAATCGATTTTCACGTCACATTGTTATATAAAAATGCAGTATTTCATGACATTTATAGAGTTTAAAGTCTATCAGTCCAGGTTTACATTAGTGAGAGCCTTTATAAGCGCAATTAAACAAACCCAGGAGCTCTCACTCTGGATACAGATGTTTTCTGAAATAGCTGGATGTTCATGTATCCACATTTCTTGTGTAAACTCTCCTTCAGGTATTGTGTATAAATTTGATTGTATCTTGTTTGATCAGCAATGCTCAGTTTTAGGATTTTCCTTTCATTTCTTTCCTTGCTTGCTGTATAAACACAATCGACTACTCAAAGTGTTCTAATACCTGATTGTTTAACAGCACTATTTAAATGTTCAGTTGAAGTGATGTCTTCCACTGTGGTGATGTAGTATCACCAGTAGTAATGTATTAATGTGATGAAATACCGATTCCGGGCATCATTGCTGTTTTAACATTATGTAATTTAGGATTATGGTTCTTTTTATTTGCTTAATTTGCAATTCTTTAAGATAACAGGTTAACAGAACAAGTGATACAGTTGATGATAATGTGGTTCTCAGTTGGTTAAAATTATGCGGGTGTTTTTTGTGGTTATTTCTTGGTATAGAATGGGAGAAGTAAATGGGTTTTTTGCATATTTGTCAATTTACATTTCCAGACGGTAAGGTTATTTTGCTAAGAACGTCAGCTGTGGTGGATTTAGTAACACTTCCTGTTCAACTTCACTTTCTCTTATAGAGGGAAGTTCCCTTAGAGGTGTGTGGGTGTGTTTGTATGTGTGTGTGTGTGTGTGTGTGTGTGTGTGTGTGTGTGTGTGTGTGTGTGTGAGGGAGTGTGAGTTCCTAGATAAAATACACGTTTGTTTAACTTGGGTTTCCTTGGAGATTAAATATCAGACTTTTTCTTGATTCTGATACCCTGAAGCAAAACTCAACAGTCTTTTCTTTCACCATTTCCTTACTAACTACAAAAACAAAACACTTATTGTTTGCTTCTGTCCTCTGATTTTCACAAAACTCATATTCTCTTAGCATTTCAAAGTCTGCTTCTGTGTCGCTTTAAAATGTTAAGACATTAACCTCCTGTGTCAATAACATGAATATCACAACTGCTTTTTTTCCAGACATGGACTCCATCGAATCTTCTCTTGTCGTGGGATTGCCATCGCCGTAGAAGCCTTCTGGCGAAGGGGACATCGAGAGATCACAGTCTTTGTACCCCAGTGGAGACAGAAAAAAGACCCTAACATCACAGGTAAGAGCCCAGTATATTCCTGTACTTCAGGGTTGTTTAAGTGTCTCAAAAATGATTAGTATATTAGGCTTTTTTTAAATGACTACAATTTTGTGTGCCATGAGGTGACCAGGGAAGCAGAGGATTTAAATCCCAGGATTTCCAGAGATCAGTGTTAGGTGCTTGAGCAAGACCTTTAACCACCGACTGTTCAGTTGTATGCTTCTTACAACCAAGCAGTCAAGTGCAACTTGACCGAAATTCTCAAATGACCGAAATAACTCAAAACTGTCTCATGTGAGGTACAGTTAGAAAGTTAGATTCAGTCGAGTCAATTCAATAACGTTTGGTACTCTCTGCTACATGCTAATGAAGTTATACGTGTTAATATGACTCAAATTTACAATACCTAGTAGGTGGTGTTTTTCACTGGAACTGAAATGGAATACAATCTCCCTTTTCACTTTTGTAGCTAGTCAGATTTTAAAATGCTAGAACTTGAGACATGAACACACAAATGAAGACACAAACTTCATTTCAAGAAATAATCTGTAGTTTTCAGTCTTGTATATACGCTATATGGCCGAAGGTTTGTGGACACCCGACCATCACACTTGTATGTGCTTGTGCTCATCCCATTCCAGATTTAGTCACACTTTGCCATTATAATGACCTCCACCATTCTGAGAAGGATTTCCAATAGATTTTGGCGCACATCTGTGGGTATTTGTCCACTTACCCATAATAGGTTTAGTGGAGCAACGATGTTGGGTGAGGCGGCTTGGTGTGCAGTCAACATTCTAGTTCATCCCAAAGGTGTTCAATGAGGCTTGAGATCACAGCTCTTTACAGGCCACTTGAGTTCTTCCATTACAACCTTAACACACCATGTCTTCACGGACCTCTCTTTGTGTATAAGGGCATTGTCATGCTGAAACTAGTTCCAGTGAAGGAAAATCTTAATGTTACAGGGGACAAAGAGAGTCTGTATTGTGTGCTTCCAACTTTGTGGCAACAGCATGGGAAAGGCCCATGTATACAGTAGGTGTGATGTTCAGCTGCCTACTTAATTTTAGCAATGTATGTAGGTGTAATACAAAATGTCATAAATCTGACCATGTAAATGGTTTTACCAGACTGCCACACCGTTTTGGCTTAGTTTTCAGATGTAGATGGATATCCACCAGACACAAGAAAACCAGCATCCTTCCACACAACATTTAAGGACAATAATTTTTCATTTTCAATCATCTTCTGAGTTTTTTCTGTATTGTGTAAATATCTAGCTATAACATTTTAATCATGGTTTATACAGATGCTTGAATTTAGTTCTATCTATGAATCGATCACTAATTATTAAATATGCCTACTTAACAGTTGATCACAAATTTTAGTTAAATATTCATGATGCTGATTACCATGTTCCCTTTGTACAGTGTTTGCATCTAGTAATGCTGAACATTGATTAAACATGTTGACAAATAATTCCATTCACTAGTCACAAGTGGGTGTTGCATGTGAATATCTGGTGCAGTGTACTGTCTGGTCCTGGGCAGAGCTTAGACATCTCTGTGTGTCTATATATCTTCTGTTCAAAAGGAAAATGTCAAAATGAAAATGTCAGTTAAAAGGTTTCTAGTAATAGTTTTTTCCAGGACATTAGGGACTGGCAGACATTCAGCATTGTACTATAATAGTCATACCTTATCTATTGGTCCATTTTAGTCTTTGTGTTCCATATCAGTTCTGGTTATAGCAAGTTTAATTGGTTAACCAGTGAGTCATATTAGAAAGATATTATATATTCCAGATAGGTGTTATTCTCAATACAACTAATGTGATTAGGTTTGTGTAATTATATTTAGGTCTGTAGGATAAAATATATTTTTAACTCAGAATGTGTTTCACCCCATATTTAGCTTTAAATTAAATATTATTTAAAATATTAAAAAGGAAACAGTAGACCAAGGTGCAACTGTGACTAGTGATTAAAAGTAAGATTTCTCCCCGGTAAGACCTGTAAGAGAGGGTTTAAGTTACATTTAAACAGCTTTAAATTAAATAGCAGAACATCAGGATATAACAGTAACTACTAATAAAAGGCAGGTGTAGACGTAATTGCGATGTAATATGGCAATAGAAAGAAAATAAGAAACATTTAGCTGCAGAGAGCATATCAGAAATAATGGAAAGGCTAAGCAAGAAGTTTCTTGTTTGTCTTTTTCCTCCTCTCTTTTTTATTCTTATTTGCCTTCAGTCGTTCAGCATGACATCTAAAAGCTCACTAGGATTTTTAATATTTAAATATCGTTCAGTGGTAATTTGTCACTAGTTTGTCTTTATCTTATCTTTATCTCTGCCCCTTTATCTTGTTTGAGCAGCAAAGCCATGACCCTGAATGGAAAGACCCTTTCAGATTGTTCATCTCTAAAATGCAAAATTTGCTCAACACTCCTATTCAGTGTGAACAGCAACCAAAATCTGTGTTAGTGTGATTTCTTTGTGACCAGGTTTAGTGATGAGTCAGTTATGGTAATATGTATGAATACAGTTGATGGTCATTGAACTGTTAAGTACTGTAGCCTGTTTGATATGTTCATTAAATATGCATTTTCACGTAATGCTCTGAGAATTTGCAATGTTTAACTCCAGTGTTAAATTTTCTTTCTTTACTCCTCATAGAACAACACTTCCTTAATCAGCTGGAGGACTTGCGATTGCTGTCCTTCACGCCTTCTAGAGAGGTCTGTGGGCAAAGGATAACGTCACATGATGACAGGTATAAGCTCCTAAAAGAGGTCAAGCCCAGTGCTGTGTAAATCATGGTTTCCACTCATAGGTCTTCCTATTAGGCACATCATTACATAGAATGCCACAGAAGAATGCTAACTCTGTTCATCTTTGCAAAGAATTGCTGAAAGCTGAACTTAAACATTGCAGCATCTATTGAGACATTGTTTTGTTCCCTGCTGTCTACAGGTTCTTGCTTCATTTGGCAGAGAAGACAGGGGGCATCATTGTCACTAATGACAACCTGAGAGACTTTGTTACACAGTCTGAGGCTTGGAGAAAGATCATACAGGAGAGGTAAATATTTTCTATTTTTGGAAAACTGTCTACATATTAGTGTGTGTTATGGTAAGTTTTATATAATTAGTCTTTCACATAACTAATGAAGCTGGAAATGAACTGTTTTCCTCTATGGCTGCATTCAGACTCTTGCAGTTCACCTTCGTGGAGGATCATTTCATGATACCAGATGATCCTTTGGGAAAACACGGACCACTGTTGGAGCAGTTCCTGCGCAAAGACAGCCGGTGAGTTGCCCTGAAAATATCCACACATAGAGTTGTTTGTTTTTAAACAGTTAAGATGGCATAGTTCTTAACAAATGTGCTTGAAGAAGTTGTGACCTCATTCCTCCTCTGTCTAGAAAAACTGCAAGTCCTCTCATGCCCCCACTGAGGATGGACCCACAGGCCAAGCCTTCAGTTTACGCCCAGACACATGCCTTATTGCCCACTCAGTCCAAATCAGTATCACACTTGCCCCATTCTGGCCCACCTGACTGGCATCCACCTCGTCCATCCCCTTCTCCACCTCCACAGCGATCACCCTCAGAAACTACAGAGCTGAAGAGGAAGCTGTACGACATTTTCCCTGACCAAAAGCAGCGCATCGACCGCATCCTCAACGACAACCCTTACATGAGGGACCTGAATGCTCTGTCAGGCCTCCTACTGGGCTGAACTCATCAATGTTGAGAACACACACACAAACAAAAGGCAGTGTTTCATGTCAGTAAGACTACAGAACAATGGTGAACATATTTTTTTTGTTTTTTTTATAATAATAATATAAAGACTGCTGCAAGTGGGTTGTTTGTTTTAGGGGATTTTGTTTCCTCTACTACTTTGCTTTTAAGATTACAGAATCCCTTCCATGTAGCTACAAGCACAATTAATACACTTTAGTTTGGATTTCTGTTAAAAGAAAGGTATGTGAGGGTGTAAGATGTAAAGTCCACGTGGCATATATTTGATGTACATATTTATTGCAAATATTTTTTCTTAATTTATCAATGAAAAAAAATCTTTGTTCTAAAAGGTGTTTTAGCCACTCAGTTGTATTTAAACTGGCTTTATGGCAATGTATGCCGAAGGACAGATGCTTGTATTTGCTGTCAGTTTTGTTAATGATTTTGGGCTTTGACCCATTTGAGTCAAACTGAAGATGCAATAAAGTGCCCCAAGTTGTTTGCAACTAGTCCCTTGACTATAGGGGTTAAAAAAAATGAATACTAATTTGTAATACAAATATGGCAATGGACTTCAGTTTATTATTATTAATGTTTGAATCATGAATGTAACTTTTCAGAGGAGTTTATTAGACAGTTTATTAATTCAAATTCAGTTCTATTACAATGGCTTCCTACACCTACATTATAGTATACAATTAATACCTATTCTAATTCAGTTAGGTCTGGATGTCTAGACCCAAATGACTGTTTATTTATGCAGTCTTTATGCAAAATTCATATTCCAAAAACCTCTGGCAGTGCCTTGCCCATGTCTTGTTACTGAACCAGCTCCAAAGGTGGTGATCTAAAACATGAAATTATGTGGCTGACCTATACCTGTATGAATCTAGGAAGTTTAGACCAGCTTTTCTACATTATCTGAGAGCAAGTTCCTATACAGGTTTAGAAAAAAAAAAACTTTTAGGCATTTACATAAATTGGAACCACTGTGTTGCACAACTTCACTTCCTTTGAATTTGGGTGGTTTTTCTCCTTTATTGTTTGTGCACATGTTGAAGAAAAGCAGGCTCTTCGAGAGCAGTGATCATTATACCCTGATCGGGGAGCACTTGTGATATCGTTACTAAAAGTTATCATTAATTAATAAGTTGAATCAATTGTCTCAGAACAACATGGGTTAAATGGAGTTTCTATCTATCTGTCTATCTATCAGGTCTATATCATTGCAATGTTAAGAAAAATAAGAATTGTAGAGTTGAGTAAGAAGATCAATAGGGTGTCGATGGGTGGATGGATGGTGTGTGCTACCGGTTGAAGCAATTGTCTCAGAAAGACATGGGTTAAATGGAATTTAATGTGTGATTCATATCTAAATCATGTTGGTGGATGTTTATTTTTAGAGTTAGAATGTGTATTTCTCAACAGTGGAAGGCAACACTGCAGTTTTCTGACAGCTGTTCTCATCTGACCTTGGCTTAGAAGAGAATGACTTGCAAAACGCCTTCGTAAACCAGCACCATCAGTACTACATGCAGATGAAGGATTTGCATTTTCATTTCGCAGACACTTATGTAGAACACAGTGCTTTGTAATCCCCATCAAAAAATTGTCATGCTAGAGCAAATAGATCAGCGTCTAAGAATATCAAACTAATACCGTTAGAAAGGAGTCAGTGCAAATAGGTAAAGTTTGTTGCGATGAACTTTGATGTTGGCTTTGACGTAAAATCTGAAATGTGAAAGCTTACCATGCATGTTATATGACGTCACTATAATACACATAACACATTTCTCATAACTGAGACGAGCGTTTTGAGATGTTACGTGTTAATCCCGCAGAAATCTGGTGATTCTACGTATTTTGGGGACTAATGTGAATATAATGTCATGTGATGTGCACATGATGTCACTAGAGTATGTGTGTGTCTGTATCGTGTGTCATGTTTGTGCTGTAGTTTTATGATCCCGCTTACTGGGCACAGGACATTGTGTGATGTCACTAAGCATATCTCCTCATTAAGCTGACCATTTTCTTATGTCCCATACCTATGCTGTGGTAGTTTTTTTAATCCAGTTATTTTAGATGTGGCAACTGGTAGATTGATAAAGAGATGAATAGAGAGAGTGTTATTAGAATGAGAAGGAGTGTAACTGGAAGATTGATAGACATGTAGAGTGACGTGTGTGCGATGGATTGATGGTGTGTGCTGCTGGTAGACGGATGGATGGATGGTGTGTGTGCTGCTGGTAGACGGACGGACGGATGGATGGATGGATAGATGGATGGAATGTGTGCTGCTGGTAGACAGATGGATGGATGGTGTGTGTGCTGCTGGTAGACGGACGGACGGATGGATGGATGGATGGATGGATGGAATGTGTGCTGCTGGTAGACTGATGGATGGATGGACGGTGTGTGCTGCTGGTAGACTGATGGATGGATGGAATGTGTGCTGCTGGTAGACTGATGGATGGATGGACGGTGTGTGCTGCTGGTAGACATGGATGGATGGAATGTGTGCTGCTGGTAGACTGATGGATGGATGGATGGATGGATGGTGTGTGCTGCTGGTAGACGGATGGATGGACGGTGTGTGCTGGTAGACGGATGGATGGATGGATAAAAGAGAGTGTGTGTGGCATTGAAAGACAGATAGATGAATTGAGAGTCTCTGTTAGAGCTACACTGGGAGAGGGAGAGATAAGGAGTGTTGGGCCTTGTGCACACGGGTGTGTGTGTATGTGAGATTTGACAGTTTGAATCACAAACATTCTGAGCCAGGTTCTAAATATTCTGTCAATGTAAGTGAATAGTAGATTTGGGGTTATTTGATCATCTGCTATGGGACAACCACAAGTTTGATCAGTTATCTTGATCAGTCTGAACAGCTTGAAGGATTCTGATGAGTTTGTTGGAAGTACCTTGACAACTCTTGAGGGAAAACGCTCTTAGAATTTTAGTTAACTGTGTTCATGCAGGGGGCACGGTGGCTTGGTGGTTAGCATGTTTGCCTCACACCTCCAGGGTTGGGGGTTCGATTCATACCTCGACTATGTGTGTGTGGAGTTTGCATGTTCTCCCCGTGCCTCAGGGGTTTCCTCCCCTGGTCCAAAGACATGCATTGTAGGTTGATTGGCATCTCTAAATTGTCCGTAGTGTGTGATTGCATGAGTGAATAAGAGTGTGTGCCCTGCGATGGGTTGGCACTCCATCCATAATGACGCCTGAGATACCCGAGTATAGATCGGATGAGAGATGAATGAATGTGTTCATGCAGTCTGCTGCCACCTACAGATGAAAGAGAGAGTTGCAGCGTGTTGGCTGGTGAGCCACCTATCACAGGTTTAAATAGACACTCCAGGATTTCAGATTTGGCAAAAACGTGTCATATGACGTCATAACACGGCGCTTCCTCTTCTATTCACGTGCGTCGAACATGAGTACAGAAAAATATTCCTCACAGAATTTTACATTTCATACTTTCATTCATATAAACCACCATTTACTTCTATTACTATTCTTCTTAGTTAATACCTACGTTATTTTCGTTTTATTTTTGGGGGTTTTATAGTGTCCATCTTCAGAATGTTTCCTTCCATCTTTTAGATATTTCCTAGAAAGATCCCACTTTGTACTATTTGAAAAACATTAATGAAGGTTAGGAATTAGTAATATTCAGTTCGGCCACACGGTGGCGACGTAGACCAAAAATTTTTTATCTATCTGTCTGTCTGTTTTTCTGTCTGTCTGTCTGTCTGTTTTTCTGTCTGTCTGTCTGTCTGTCTGTCTATCTATCTATCTATCTATCTAGTCTCTATCCTTGTAATGTGCAGTTTTCAGAAAAAAAGATAAACGAAGAGTTGAGTAAGTAAATCAATAGGGTGTCAATAGATAGATAGATAGATAGATAGATAGATAGATAGATAGATAGATAGATAGATAGATAGATAGATAGAGAGATAGAGAGTGCTACTGGTAAATTGATAGAAAGATGGATGGAGAGAGTGTGTGGCATTGAGAGGTAGACGAATTGAGAGTCTCTGTTACAGCTATACTAGAGTGAGAGGGACAGAAGAGGGGCGTCAGGCGCCAGTTTGGGATATTTGATCATCCACTAAACAGCCTGAAGGATTCTGCTGAGTTTGGTGAAAGTAGGTTAAAAGCTCTATGATGTATAACAGTCAGATGTTATACTCCTTTTACTCTCCTTATACTCCTACAGTCTGGTGTTTACACTCCTTTTGTGTTATAGTCCTTTTGAGTCTCATGTTATACATGATGCACAGCAGGGTGCTGGTCTATTTCAATCATTACTGTTTTAAATCTGCTATGGCAGCTACAGGAAGTCAGTGGAGGGAACACAGCAAGAGGGTGATGTGGGAGATCTTGGATGAGATGCACAGCTGCATTCTGGATCAGTTCATGGGTTGAATGGTAAACAGGGGATGACCTGCCAGGAGCCAGCTGCTTTTTTTAGATGACAAGGGACTAAACAAACGCTTCAGCAGAAAGATGACTGTCCAGAGGAAGGGAAGAGAGGTTGAGATGATTGTTAGACTAGACGATGACCCAGCACTGGAAAGTGCATGAAGGAGTTGTGGAGTTCCTCCATGTCACTTGATGTGACCAACCCTCTAGAAGCAAACCACTGTGACGATGGGCCTCTGTTTCTAAAGCTTGTGACTATGTACAGACGAGTTTTGTGGTTCACTGTGTCAAAGGCTGCTGAGAGGTCAAACAATGAAGACCAACAATAGTTTGGCTGATGAGGTGGACAGACTGGTTTAGACAACATGGATGTCATTCTGGATTTCAAAGAGAGACAACTAATTGCCTATTAAATGTTCAAGAATTATAAAAAGAAAAAAAGGAGAAATGTGATATTGGTGGGAAGTTGTTGTGATATAGGTCAAATACACTTCACAACGATTATTCACAGGCTTCTCCAGCTTGTTCTGTCTACTACAGTAGTAAAATCCACCAAAGACTTCATTTACAGATATAGAACAGCTATAAATTGTTTTATTTTTGGCATACTAATGACATACCAATAATAATAAGAGAGGAGTGTTTGTGCTTAATCTTCAGTTTGGTATTTCTTCAAATGTGGGCGGAAAATTTTTTCACCACTTTGGCTGAGGGCTTGTCCCTGCTTTCATCTGTGCACAGCTTCTCAAAAATTTTGTGAAAGATATTATGCAAAAAAGCTGCTTTGTACTATGAAGTAAAAAAAACCAAAAAAAAAAAAACCCTGAAACTAACCTGGACTAGTGACTAGAAATTATTAATATTAATATAATGCTATATATTATGCTGTCATCACGGTGGCTTGGTGGTTTGGTGGTTAGCATGTTTGCCTCACACCTCCAGGGTTGGGGGTTTGATTCCCACCTCTGCCATGTGTGTGTGGAGTTTGCATGTTCTCCCTGTGCCTCGGGGGTTTCCTCCGGGTACTCCGGTTTCCTCCCCCGGTCCAAAGACATGCATTGTAGGTTGATTGGCATCTCTAAATTGTCTGTAGTGTGTGAATGAGTGTGTGTGTGCCCTGCAATGGGTTGGCACTCCGTCCAGGGTGTATCCTGCCTTGATGCCCAATGATGCCTGAGATAGGCACAGGTTCCCTGTGACCCAAGAATAGATCGGGTAAGCGGTACAGACAATGAATGAATGAATGCTGTCATCACAGTACTGGTACATGTCCTTGTTCTATGTCAACAAATTAATGAAATTTGTAAATGAACTACTATTTTAGTACCATAGTATGGTCCTCTCGTTTAAATCTCAGTCCTCTTGCTCTGTTTGTCCAGTCCCTAGTAATTTTCTTCTCTTTTAAATTTCCAAAAAATCAGTTCTAATTCCAATAGCAGATTACATTACATTTAGGATGGAATCACAGACAAAAGAGCTCTAAATTATAATCGTTACACTACAATTAGGCAGAAGCATAAAAAATATCGCTCCAGTATCTTATTTACTGCTAGACTAAACTCTTGGGGATACATGTTAGCAATGTTTTATTCTCATTTAATGAAATAACCACCTTGGAAACACCACCAAAGTCTGCAACAGTGGTGTTATGTGGTAGCTGATCATCAGTTACTCAACACTTTATTCCAGATTGATACATTTATTTCTCAGTGTTTATGGGCGAAACTGTTAGGGATGAGGTCATATCTGCATAATAGGCTGCTGTAATGCACTACTGTAAGTCTCTGTCTCTGTGTATATAGAGTCAGAGAGCCTGTAACTCTATTTCATTATACAATGCTATATAAGACAAAGGAAGCAAAGTTGACCTGATGATAGAGAAGACTGCAGTAAAAAGTATTCTAAGAGACAAGGTGGTCTTGGTGAAAAAGAGAGCAATCATCTTTTCCTTTCTCGCCTCTACCTAACATGGTAAGGAAAAACAACACACTGTTCTGGGAGGAAGGTTCAAATACCATGAACATTCCAAAACAACTCAACATTCTCAGGAGTGTTGCATACCCAAAACCTCCTCCCTCTGCTTTTCTGCCCCAGACCTTCTCATTCTCTCTTTCATAGTATACATATATGACTCTCTGTTTGATTTAAAGTGCACCCAACCATAATGGACCACTCGCATCGACTCACATTAACAAGGGTGGACATAATAGCCGACTTTTTTCTTTAATCAAGAACATTCCTGTGGAGAAGCATTTATTCTGCGGCATTAACAGAAGTCAGTGACTGAACCACAAGCGATTTAAAGTCTCCCCAGAAAGCACTGTGACTAATCAGACACATGGCTTCACATGCAAGCATGTTATTGTGTAGAGTTTAGTGAATAGACTCACTGTTTCTACATACAGTATTATCGGGATGGGACCGGGGCATGCAGGATTTGCGAATGAAATGAGGTTCCTAACAAGATCACAGACTTTATATACTGTGGTCACCCCACCATTAGGAAGGAATAAGAAGAGAAGAATCTTCTCCTTCACTACAAAACAGTGCAGTTTTGTACATATAAACATCCCCCATTCCACACTCTCTCACACATACACACTACCACTGAGGCATTATTTGGATAATTTAGACGAGTGAATGGGTGCATTCATGAGTTTGCTGATGAAGCAATTGCTACAGTAGAGACAGCCGTCATGTAGTGTGGGGAGCTCTGTGACTATTTCACATGCTATGCAAGGAGAACACCGACTAGACCGCATGTTAAATTAACACACTCTTTTAACTCCATCATGTGGCACATTAGCTTGGCTCAGGGAGGGGCCACTCCTTCCCTCCATCTGCTGTAGAGCTACAGTGATGTCATTTCCTCGCCAGGGCTGAGCTGGCAACTTTGGAAGCTGGAAAGAACGCAGAGCTGATTTGCCATGAAAGGCTGCAAATATTTTGTGGTTG
This sequence comes from Hemibagrus guttatus, assembly GCA_033459395.1. NCBI lineage: Eukaryota > Metazoa > Chordata > Actinopteri > Siluriformes > Bagridae > Hemibagrus > Hemibagrus guttatus. Next base: position 13,439,380 of record JAUCMX010000004.1, read on the forward strand.
TATAATTAACACTCACCTCATTCACTCATGCATAGATTTGCTAGAACAAGCCTACACAAATTGCTGCACCCTCACAAAATTTGCATGGGGTTCATTTAGAAGGCAGGAATGATACAATGACAAAATAGGGAGTTTCTGTTTGTAAACCTATGAAGCATGGTGGTATTAAACTCTCATCCTATTATGTCCATTTTTAGTTTAGATTTGGCTGGTCTTAAAATGCTGTCATGTGTGTGCTGAATCTATACATAAACTTGTGCCTATTCATTTACACTGAGAGTCAGACTGGTTAAACACTATTTGCATGCATTGCAGTCTGACAGCAGGGGCAGAGGTGGAAAAATGTGTGTTTTAAAACTGCAGGGGAGCCACGCCTGGCAGAAAGCTATGTTTGTAATTGGTCCTATGAGAGAGTATGTTGTATGTTTTTCTACAGAACAAAAATCTTTATTCATTAATTCTTGGAATATCATCAGCACCTTCTTGTCTTATATTCTGTTACCTTTTCTTACAATCTCACCGAATTCTCTCTTTCTTCTGATTCAATTCAATTCACTTGTATAGTGCTTTTAACAAATGGCCATTGTCTCAAAGCAGCTTTACCGAAGTATAGAAACATAGAATAAAAATGATAAAGTTTAAAGTTAAGTTACTATTTATCCCTAATGTTTATTAAACCTGAAGAGCAAACCTGAGGTGACAGTGGCAAGGAAAAACTCCCTGAGATGATATGAGGGGAAACCTTGAAAGGAACCAAGCTCACAAGGGAACCCATTCTCATCTGGGTTACACTGGACAGTCTTATCTCTTTGCTCCTGTCTCATCTCTCCATCTTCTCTTTCCTATCTTATTACTTGTTGGTATCCATTAAAACACACACTCCACACACACTCTACACACACACACACACACACACACACACACACACACACACACACAAAATTGTACACAATGTTGGTATAGAGTGGGTGTGTTTGTGGGCAGAGAGTGTCTTTTTGTGAAATAGATGTATTTTGTTCTGTTTACACACACTAACAGTGTGTAGAGCCATAGCTGACTTTATTGTAGAGCCATAGCTGACTTTATTGTCTTAATGTGATTTAGATATGCGTTGATGCAAGCGGTCTGTCAAAACATTGTTCTTATTTAAACTGATAATGTGAATACGGCCTAATACCAGAACATTGTCTTGTAAATTACCGTCATTATGACCCCCAGTAATACTATAGGTTTGCATGAAGTGAAAGGTATCTGAGTGTTACTCCTAGATACTCTAGATCCAGTGTGGCTGGGAAAGTAAATTATTGATAAACGTAAGGAATTGACTGGTGTTGGAAGTGCAACTGGATCTGGAAGGTTAATCACACCACATAATAGACTGTTAACTAATAGTACACGTTCAGTTACACACGCTATCAGACAGGTTCACACAGCTTCTTTACTACCTTCACTGTTCTATATGATCTACACACTCTCATATAGTGTTGCCAACTCAGCAATTTTACTACTAGATTTTAAACCTCTTGACTGATGTGTTAGAGCACACATTAGCAACTGTCTTGCACCTGGTACAAGGTCTCCACTACACATCACAGCTGCTGGTTATACAAGTGAGCAGGTTCAGTTAACCCACCACCAAAGTGTAAAACTTGACTTTCTTGAGCCTATGTTCCCACTGATCGATCACTGATCAGCGTTCTTCCCAACAACCCATCATTGTTCACCAATTATGTCCCAACTGTACATTTTTAATTAATTTTAAACATTCTTTTTTCTATACTCTGTTCTTTATTTACTATCTATATTTACACGTAATAAAGAAATGTAAAAGTACAGGATAAATTGTTTTATGTCTATTTCCAGATAACTTACTATCACTGCTTCATTCTGTTTGCTTTCTTGACAGCAGACAGAATTTGGCAACTACATACACCGATCAGGCATAAAATTATGAGCACTGACAAGTGACACTGATTATCTCCTCATCATGGCACCTGTTAGTGGGTGGGATATATTAGGCAGCAAGTGAACATTTTGTCCTCAAAGTTGATGTGTTAGAAAGCAGGAAAAATGGGCAAGCGTAAGGATTTGAGCGAGTTTAACAAGGGCCAAATTGTGATGGCTAGACGACTGGATCAGAGCATCTCCAAAACTGCAGCCCGTGCGGGGTGTTTCCCGGTCTGCAGTGGTCAGCATCTATCAAAAGTGGTCCAAGGAAGGAACAGTGGTGAACCGGCGACAGGGTCATGGGTGGCCAAGGCTCACTGATGCACGTGGGGAGTGAAGGCTGGCCCGTGTGGTCTGATCCAACAGACGAGCTACTGTTGCTCGATTTGCTGAAGATGTTCATGCTGGTTCTGATAGAAAGGTGTCAGAATACACAGTGCATGACGGGTCAAAGGGCGACCAACACAATATTAGGCAGGTGATCAGAATGTTATGCCTGATCGTGTATATACACCAATGCTTGGGGTTCCTCCTCCACTGTGGCCCTGACCATAAATAAAGTGAACACTGAAAGTAATTATGTTAGTTTGTGGTGCCGTGACGAGGAATCTTACATTCCCATGTCACATGTTTTGATACGCAAATGAGCACGATTGTTCGATGAATATGCAAATTATCCATATCACCTTGCTCTGAAAAGCACGTAGCGTAATCATGAGTCTGTGCAAAAGATACAGCTGTCCTAGCAGCAGGCGTTTATAATCAGATATAGCACATGAGTGGAAAGCGCTCAGAGCTGGGAGCACAGCGCCGCCTGCGGCCTTGGTACCAAACTATTTGAGTCGGGGAGTGCGCGAGCCCGAGGCTGCCGGCAGCCACAGCATCTTCATTGTAGCTCCGCTGCGAATGTGGACATTGAAACGGCTAAACCTTAATAGTGGGCGGATTGTCCGTTTGGGTTTTAATAGGAGAAACACAAGGATTTTTATCTAGAGGTAAGCTGTGGATAATTGTACGAGTAACGTGCTTCGTTTGAGCAAACGGGTTTACCTTTATATTTCGAACAACGGCTGGCTAACGCTAGTTAGCTTCAAGGCTAATGACGATAGCTTGTAAACATGGCACATTAGTTTGTCACTATAGCATTCGTGAGGCTGGCGTTCACAGTGAATAACCAAGGTCCCCATTATAGAACAAAAACTGTACAAATATCTCTGTGTCTGTACAAACATGTGCATGTGCATGATTTTTGTATTTTTTTATCCAGCCAAGTTGGCTAATTAAATGGTTACCTAAGCTCGCTAGCGAGCTGTGTGGACAGCTAGCTAGGTATGATTTTGTGTATACAGCTAAGCTGCCTAGCAATTTGGCCACCTCCTCATGCGGCTCTGAAATGACATTAAACCAGTTCTTGTTGATGATAGTAAAATGGCATGTTACGTCCACACTACATTTAGTAACAGCTTTGATATTTTGTGCTAGCTAGCTCTATCGCCAGCCAGCACGCGACCCGCTGACCCAGAATAATAATAAGGCACGAGCAGCCTAAAGATGAGTGTGTGAGCTGTAATGAAAACGTGAGCAGCTAGCGATTTTGACATGTAGCTAAGTGAGCTGTATGCTTGCTGTAATGCAGCTTAGGACATGATAGCTGAACGTTGATAACCTGTTCTTAATTGCAGCATCTATATCATTATGTTTCGCGTAATAGAAAATAACAGTCCTGTGTGTAATAACTGACCGAGGTCACCGTTAACAACATGCTGCGTTTAACACAGGAAACCTGCTACTTGGATGCATTATTTGCGTCTTGGAGTTAATGTTGTCTGTGTGATCGATCGTTTTGTTTACACAGCAGTTGTGATTTAATCCCAAGCCTTGCTTGCATCCTTGCTGCTGATGGGCTCTATATTGAAGCGATGAATTAGTGTGTCAGTTTTAAGCTCCTGTAAACTGCACTGTTAGATTAATTACAGTAGGTAATACCTGTCGATGGCTAATCCTCGATAAAATGGCGTAGGTCAAGCATCCTTAACGACTACTAGTCTATTTGTTTTGCTGCGACATTCAGGATATATGGTTTTGTTTGTGTTCAAGATCATGTTCACTAATTGTTGAACAAAACAATCGGGGGGGGGGGGTGAGCTCAGATAATTGTATAAGGCATTTAATTTGGACTTTGGTTTCCTAGGGCGATTTAGGTTAATGAGCTTTGTAAGTATGGTCACTGTGGTAGTCGTGATGTTATCTGAAACTTGTAAAACTGATTATCTAACCATCTTTATATTTGTAAATGAGCACAGAGTTTGGGAGAAAATGTACTGTAGGAGATCTGAAAAATGTAATGGGGCTGACCCTAGTTTCATGACTCAAACTATTAAGCACTTCATCTTCTGTAAGGATTAACCAGTCACATGCACTGATGTAGATTATTTTGCTGAAAGCACCTCATCAGTCCACTGACTAGCTACATGGTTGGAGAAAGTCTGAAAGAAAACAGTTCAAAGATTAAAAACATGTTTAAAGAAAAGTCAAGGACAGAGAAAATGACAATCACTGACCAGAAGACAGATTTCTGTTTACAGTTCATAATGTTAGTCAAAAGTAGTAAGTAACATGATGCACCACTTACAAACAATTCATAACTACTTGAAATTTTTATTTAGAGCCATAAACAGATAATTCACATTTGCCAACAACTGTTCTCCAGATTTTTGTAAGCATTTGTGTAACTGGATTTTCACAAATTCTAACTGGAATAGCAGATGGACATTAAGGAAAAGGCTATTAACTCTGTATGGTCTGTTTGGGTAGCATCTGCTGCCATCATGGAGCAAGTGATTGAGTTGTATTGATTGTGTGATGCCAGCGCTTAACCTTGCATATGATTGGATTATTCATGTATGAGGCCTAGTGGAGTCATTTTATCTAGTTCATGTGTTCAGTATCGGTCTGCCCCTTGGCTTTTTTGCAGCCTCACTAGCAGCTGCACATGCCGAGCAATGCACAGTTGGCAACCTCTCACCACATGACAGCTGCTTCTTTTGAGTCCTTTTACAACTTCTGTGTCCTGAGTCCTTTTGCCTCTCTCTTTTATATTGTTTCCCCACAGTTGCATCTCAGAAGGAGCTGTCCTCTGCCATACACAGATGCTAAATACCATTTCTGTCTCTCCCTCGTGTACGTGTACCTGCTGGATAATCACTGGATGATCATAATATTAGTTGGTCATCTGTTCAACTGTAACAAATAAACCTTCATATTTTGTGACTCTAGAAGGTGGGATGGTTTTATTCAAGAGCTTCTTCTGATTAAATAGTTTTGTTGTCCATGATGTTTTCTCTTATTAGCAACAATATCATGTCAGTGTGTACCCTACAGCCCTTGAAAAATACTGGGACACAGTATTTAGGCCACGGATGTGCCTTACAGTTGAGAACATGCCTATTTTTTCATTAAAGCTCATGGTTGTAAGATTTAGGGATTTCATAACGCTTCTTGTGGTGGTGTTTTGTGCTCTTCTGCACTGCACAACTTAATACACCTGCACTGAGAAATCAGGTCCACATCCAAATCTGCAAATAGTAGGTATTAAGTAGTATGCCTCAATAGTTATGACACCAGCGGTGCACTGTCAAACTATTTAGCACGATATTGTGTGGTTTGGTATGCGGCCCAGGTATTCATACGGCTATAATTATCGGCTTTCTCTTTATTACAAAAGCATTAGCAGAATAAAAACTATTGTGCTCATTAATGTGACTGTCACAGTTAATGAGGACCAGTTACTCTCAGCCGCTCCACTGTAATCTAACAGCACACTGCTAGTCTCATGTCTCTGTGTTGGAACTGATTCTGTGCATATAAAACATTGGTAGATGCTAGCTAGGCAACTAACCTTATTCTTCTCAGCACCTAATCTGTGTGTTTTTGTTCTCCAGGCATACAGTGGATAGTGTTAACTGCACATTTTTTTATATATATATATATATATATATGGGGGCACGGTGGCCTGGTGGTTAGCATGTTTGCCTCACACCTCCAGGTTTCCACCTCCTCGATTCGTGTGTGGAGTTTGCATGTTCTACCCGTGCCTCGGGGGTTTCCTCTGGGTACTCCGGTTTCCTCCCCCGGTCCAAAGACATGCATTGTAGGTTGATTGGCATCTCTAAATTGTCCATATTGTGTGATTGCATGAGTGAATGAGAGTGTGTGTGTGTGTGTGTGTGTGTGTGTCCCCTGCGATGGGTTGGCATTCCATCCAGGGTTTATCCTGCCTTGATGCTCGATGCTGCCTGAGATAGGCACAGGCTCCCCGTGACCCTAGAGTAGATTGGATAAGTGGTAGACAATGAATGAATGTATATATGTGTGTATATATACAATATACATGTGTATATACACACACAATTTGTTATGGCCTGCTTTTAAGAGGGTTTAGCTACAACACATATATTTATTAGCATTCAGATAGGCAGAGTTGTTTACTGTAGTTGAACTCTGGTACCTCTCTGCAGCCAGTTTGTCCAGCTTACATTTTTTTCATATTGCTAAATATTACAATTTTGTCACTGAAAGATCTTGATTGTTTTTGCATTTGGTGTTGGATCATAAGAGTGTGGGTATCGTCTGCCACACACACACAGATGCATACTCTGTTGGGTCACATGGTATACTGCATTAGTCTTCTAATGGTTTCAGCTGCATGTTACCTTAGCAAACTGAGTGCTGTGCTCTCCACACATATCACGTTACCAGGCGGGGCACTAATGGGCTCTCTCCATGCAACGGATCTGTTCGAGATGAAGAGGAGGTAATGGCTGGGATGGACTCTGTAATGAAGTGCGTAGTAGACAGTATGTTCTGCTTCATTTGGTTTCAGACAGCAGTTGAAGTTGGTGTTATTGCTGTAGACTTAACATGTTGCTATAGCCCTGTCTGCAATGCAAAACTATAAAGTCAGTTCATAAAAATGGTATTTATACATTCTAACTTTATTATTGTGGTCCCCAAACTGTACTTTTTAAGTTAGAGCTTTATAAGGGATGTCTTACTGGTTTTGCAGAGAATACTACAGTCTTCTTGAGTGTGATTAAATATAATGTTTCTTTTGTGGCCTTAATTGAATGAACTTGTTAAAAACAGTCGTCATTAAACTAGCCTAGTTAAGTAGCTAGCTAAGATAAATCCACATACATTGAGCATCAACTAAAGGCACAGAGGACAGAAGATGTTTATACCGGTTTCAGCATCAATTTATAATTTGATGTTTTGTTATTCCTGTTCTTCATATTTAAGAAGTGGGTTTGAATCTATTTTTGTCAGTAGTCAAAACTTTTACATGGACAATGTAAAATTTTTGTATCCTTTGTGTATCTAGTCATGTCAAGGTGCTGTGTTTCAATCCTATAAAGAGCTGATTTCCTGATTGCCTGCATTGAAATTACAATGTTTTTGTGTGGTCTTTTGTCTTTCAGTTGACAGACTGAAAATAATTCACCTCATGCACACTTGGCAAGTAAAATTAATTTACCATCAGTGTGTTTAGGTTGGTGAGGCATCTAGTGGATGGCCTTTCTTTTGAATTTGACTGGCTGGAATTAAACAGATCAGGGTTTAATGTATAAAGTAATACCCAACATTTGAGACCACTATCTCACACTCGTACAGTTGCAAGAATGTATGCCTTTTACACTATAGCGGTAAGTAGTTCTGAGCAAGGAGAGAAACTTTTCAAATGGCATTTCAACAAATTCAGGGTTAAGTCCTGAATAATGTAAACCATCTTTAGTTTTGTTTTTTTTGTTTTTTTGTTTTTTTTAAATTATTATTATATAGCTCGATAGTTGTATGTTTAGCCAACTGCACTCTGTTCAGTTGGGGTGACTTGATGTAATGCTGACCAGTAAAAGTCATGGAAACACCCCTGCATCTTGGAATTCCTACTTGGAAAATCAGGGTAGTCTCTTCAACTATGATTTCCTTATACATCACTCATCACAGCTGGCTAGCTTGTTAATAACAAAAGACAAACATGGAGTCAGCCAACTTTCCCCCCGTTTTAAACCTTGAAGACACAGAGGTGGGAATTGAAATGTCATTTCCAACTACTAAGGTAACTCAAGTTCAGCATAAGTATTTGCCCTTTTTCAGTGTGCGTTAAAAATCGAGGCACCTTGTGCCATTTATCATCTAGGTGTATTCTAAAATTCAAAAGCAATTCAGAAATGAGAAAGTTTGATAGGCCAACATTCTCTCATTAGACTCCATTTGCTCCAGTCATTCAGATGACCGTTGCTCCAACAGGATGCCTTTATAATGTCAGCCATTTAAGTTGAACTCTGCTAATTATCCTTATGAATAGACTGGTATGAAATGAATAGACTACACCTAATTTGACCTTAATGGCAGTTGGGTAAAACATAATCATGTTGTGCACCTAAATAAACATCAATCGGATAAATATTGTCACTCAAGTGAACAATCTTCTTGCATATTTCCTGCTATTGTTTCAAGTTAACCATCTAATGGCATTGCTTAATGAAATGTTATTAAATTATTGGCTGTACTGGTGGTAGTTCCCTCCAACTGCCTGCAGAGAGAATGGATCTGTATGTAGGTTTTGAGAAACACTGAAACAGAAACTGAAAGAGAATAAAGCCAAAAAAAAGTGCAAAAAGTATTTTGGACTTAAACTCTCCCACAGTGATCTGCAATGAACTTGTCCACAATATTCAGCTCATAGTCCACTTGAATGTTGCCCTTACAATGAATTTGTAGCATCTTTGAAGAGTTGTCATCTTTTCGCAAATTCCCATTTTTGTGTCAGTCTGTCGTATAGTATATTGTACACAAGAGATCAGAGTTCATCAAGTCTGAAACTAAATATATACAGTATAGATCATGTATATTTAAAATATATCTAATTGATAACAATACTAATCTCATGCCTGGAGATTATTTTTGTTGTACTGCTTCCTGAACAAATGAGAGTTTAAGGTTAGTGTTTTTACAGGTGTACAAGCTTGTCTATTTTAACAATTACTCTATAGTTATTTCAAAGACAGGGAATGCTATAACCATGCTTGGGTCTACGCCATGATAACAACTGTAACCATTCAGTCCAACAGTGTGAAAGAGGCTTGCGTGACTCGTAGCTTTGCATTTGCCCTTTTGTAAAGGTGAAACTTGAAACAGAAACCGTGATCAATTGGTCAGTGGCTTTTTAAGAGGGTGCTACGAGTTCTCAGGTTTGTAGTGTTCCTGAGTCATTGATGTTGCAGAAGTGTCATCACCACCTTTCTTGCATTGTGGGAATTTTAGAAAGGTGAGTGATTTCTCTCTTGAAGCCCCAAAGCATTCATATGGTCCCTTTTTTTAACACACTCTTTGTTCCCCGACAATTTGGCAGAGTATTTTGGAAACCAAGGTATGGATTTGCTTCTGAGACTTATCAAGATGCAAAGAGACTTTGCCAGATAAAATGCTTTGTTTTGACTGAATCATTCAGCACATGAGGCCATGTATCTTGTAGCATTTGCTGTTTTTACCATGTTGTGGTCGTCAATGGCATTAACTTGAGCTCCTCAGGAAGAAAGGTCAAGTCTTGGCAGACTTGTGAGTGTATCTGTGTTTACACTGCATTGAGGAGTATTTTGGGTGTTGGAGATACTTGGACAGTGTGGTTATTGACGATGCTGGAGTGAAAAAGCATTTCTGTGTTTCAACAATTTCAGTGTTGAAATTAGTTTTAAGTTTGGGTTCACCAAATATTATTGATTTACATTTTAAGAGTACTTTATGGTAGTGACCTGAGTGTGGTGTGTGGTGTGTGTTTTTGTTTGTTTTGTTTTTTTTTTTTTTTTTTTTTTGTTTTTGTTTTTTATTAATTAAATGCTTTCTGTAGTAAGAAGAGTACAGTTACTTTCTAGTTGTTTTTCTTCTGTGCCCTCTTCTGTGGGTTTCGGTGTAGTGCTGCTATATTTGAGTGTCTCTTTGTCTGAGGCACATGGTTAAAGGAGGAGGTGGAGCTGTGTAATCTGACACGAGCCAGGCCCAAAATACAGCTCCAGTGAGCGAGAGTGAGACTGGGGAGTGGGGGGGCATTCCAACTCCGGCTTGACATTCGACTCCTCAGCCTACAGACTGCATTGGCGAAAGTGTATGCAGGCTGGACTCTCTTCTTTCTCTCTGTAGTGCTTTGCTGTGATTTTACCCCTGCCCCACAGAGAATACACTCTTCTTCCCGTCTCTCTTCTGGAGTTCACACAGGATACTTGGGCCTGTCTGGGAGTGGCCTCTCAGTCTGCCGCTGGAATGTGCCTTTAGACGAGTGGGGAAACTGGATTTGCTGCTGTTGGTTTTCCTCTCTTCCTTGGCTCTCCCTCTTGCTCCCACTCTCCTTGGGCTCCCTCTTAAGCTTCCTGCCAGGCACTCTGTGCTCAGTATACATTTTTGGATTACTCCTGGATTCCTTCATTTGGGTTCCCCGCTGCTCATCGTGCTTTTCCTGGGCTGACTTGTACAGGAGTTTTTTTGCTTTTAAGCTACACGACTACTTTGTAGCAGTCAATGAGCAAACATTTGGATAGCTCACAGGGTTTTGCATGAATGTGGGTAAGTGGCCAGGCCTCACCCTGAAGTGTCCTGGGAGTATCTGGCAGTGGACCTGAGAGAGCTGGTGGAGCAGTATTTTTATCTGAGCCAGCACTGAGTGAGCACATCGGATACTAGACTGGCTGGGGGCCCTCTGTTATGGGCTGTTTTGTTTCTAATGGAAAAAGCGCAATGAAGAGTCACTGCAATCCCCATGTCTCCCACCGCTAGGCTACAGCCTGTCTACTCATGGAAGGGGGTGTTCAAGCTCTTCACATGCGTAGCTGCCCGAACGGCCAGCAAGCCTAAAGGTAACACAAGCCCAGTGCATGCTGTATGACTCTTCTCTTTTAGCTCTTGGCTGTCAGACAGCCTGTATGGAATGTTGTCTGATGAGGTCTCCAGACATCATTCTATAAACACAAGACTTGGGCTTTATGTTCATATGGGAATAGAGTAAATCTCACTAGGAGGCCTAATCTGAGCCTGATCTTTAGGTAAATTCCAGCAAGGTAGCTTCTGTCTCTGTGTATGAGTGTTGGTGCTTTTGCTAGACTGAGACTTTAAAAATCAAAGCAGGCACTTCCTTCCTTGCTATAGTTTGCTTTTTTCCTTGTCTGCTGTAAGATTCCAGTCATTTCTGACACAGGACTACTCTGTGTGTTTCTGTCTGTGTGGGAGAGAATGAAACCTTTACATCTTATAAAGTATTCCTTTACACAGATGTTGTTTTTTCCCCCTGTCCTCCTTAAGTATTGGCACCCTTCATAAACATGAAGAAAAATTAATAGGCCAATATAAAAAGACTGCCAATTGCAGTAAGTGATAAGGTTCAAATCTAGAGACTGTGGCAGTCAGATGTGCTATGTGTGTGTGCGCCACCTCATATTTATACATCAGAGAAACAAGACATGAATCGAGAGCTACTGGGAGTAATTGAAAAATAATTATTTTCATGAACAATTCATTGTCATTTTATTTTTCTTTTTAAAAGAAAATTCACTTAGTTTTCACAAATTTGTTAGAACAAAGATATAAATATTTTTATTTAAAATCAATAATAACATTTAAAGCAGTTGAATAGTGCAAATAATTCTTCAGAGTACTGTAATGTAACTGTGTACTGTAGTAACAGTAAGTATGTTTAGTAGTAAATGGTCTAATGTGTCTATAAAGCCAGGACAAGCTGGAACACGCCCGCCCACAAAAGACAGTGCTGATTCCCTCACTGGATCACATACAATCCCCTCATTAACATTTTGCCTCTGAGGGTCAATGTATGCATGTCGGGTAGAATCTGTGTTGACTTCCTGTATAAACATTTATTCATTTATACACATCTTATATAGACCACTACTTGTTATGCTGTTTTTCATGTCTAAAGCTCATGTATTCATTCACTCATCTTCTGTGACTTCTTTATCCTGGTTAGTGGAACAGTTTGTTCAGCGTACTAAAACAAAAAATGGACACAAGCATTCATGTGTGGTCTGACTGACACTCGGGTAATATCATAAAACTCCGTTTGCGGTGCTGGGTTATACCACCAGAGTGGTGGGCTCAAAAACAGTGCAGCTTGTCATATTAAGTGAAAATAATGATCTCAATTAAAAGAAAAAATTACCCACCACAAAGTAACAATCTGATTAGCAGCCATGATAAATGAAGACTACGCAAACACAAGCCTCACTGACACATTCAGGTTGGTGTTGTGATGTCAGAGCATGCATTTTCAAGTCCATAAACTGGTAAATGGTAGTCTTAAAACTACTCTGACCAATAATGCTGTTTTCATGTGGGCAGGAGACCAAAATGCAATGAAAATCATGTCCATATATGCACATGTAGGTGTGGTCTAAATTTTATACTGTTAGTATTTTATGCTAAATCTGACTCTCATCTGTGAGTAATGTACTGTATTAATGTTTTAGATGGATTGACTTGGTATTTCTGGTTCTCGTGTCATTTTCCATCAGCTTATCATTAACTAACTTTAAACTTGAAAAGATGTTTTGAGGTGGGCACGGTGGCTTAGTGGTTAGCACATTAGCCTCACACCTCCAGGGTTGGGGGTTCGATTCCTGCCTCCGCCATGTGTGTGTGGAGTTTGCATGTTCTCCCCGTGCCTCGGGGGTTTCCTCCCCCGGTCCAAAGACATGCATTGTAGGTTGATTGGCATCTCTAAATTGTCCGTAGTGTGTGTGATTGCGTGAGTGAATGAGTGTGTGTGTGTGTGTGTGTGTGTGTGTGTGTACCCTGCGATGGGTTGGCATTCCGTCCAGGGTGTATCCTGCCTTAATGCCCAATGACGCCTGAGATAGGCACAGGCTACCTGTGACCCGAGTATAGATCGGATAAGCGGTAGATAATGAATGAAGATGTTTTGAACATCAGTAAAGATGCTAAAATATTAAAAGCACTAATCTGAAGTAGTCACATGGGCCCATATTGCACTACATGTTTGTGTGGTTGACTCTTAAGAAACTGCTATGTTCTGGCTTCATTTGTGTTTCATGTATACTGTGTTTTTATATCATGCTTCTCAATCAAAGGTTAGCGTAAGATTAGTACACATGTTTGGGGGAAATGTTTAGTTTACTTGTCAGTGCAAGTCTATGCACTCATAACATGTCATATTCAAGGCGGACTGTAATAGTTTCATCTTTCAGGTAAAGCCAGTCTTGTTGTTGAATAGAAAAGGTAACTTGCCTAATGGCAGCTAAGCACAAGGGTCACTCAACAGACCTCAGTCGGTTTTTCATTCTTCTTCTTTTTCTCTTTGCAGAGGTCCACACATTTCAAGAGAAGAAAATAGCCTTACTGGGGAATCATATGGACGAAGGTAAGTTCTCAGTACTTCAAAAAATTTTAAGCATCTCCTTTTTTTGCGTGGGTTATCTACATGTTAGAATTTGTTTTGTTTTAGGATGTTTTAGCTTAAATATGTGAAGTAAAAAGAATTCCTCGAAAATGCTACAGTTGTGGTGAAAAATAGGGGTGATGGTGAAGGAGGGGACCAGATAATTGAAGAGTGTGTCCTTCACTGTGACTTGGCCCTGTATTCTCCCTCCATCACCATCTGGAGGAGCAGGGCAGGTCTTTGCTCTCAGACACCCATGCCCTGTGTCCCACTGTTGGCACTTGCAGCATGGGTAGTGGTGATGCAGTGTTTTGTTTGAGCCTGCTCTCAGCAAACCACACCACCTGCTCCCCCCCTCTGTTATCTCTCTTTTAAACCCACTGTTCGCTACTGATGCTGCTAAATGATCATCTGAACATGTCAGTTGTGTGCTGGCACACTGCTGTAACGTTGAGGTATAATAACAGCAGACCCTTAACTGTTTCACAGAAAAGTCATTAAAATGTTCTTTCCTGAAAAAAAGAATTCAACCAATTAACAAAATTATTGCTTTACACATAAAGGATTGCTTACAGCAGCAGTAATGGGAAACAGGACTGTTTAGAGTAAAAAAAATCACGCAGAATGGTTATGAAGTGGTTTGTCATATAACTTACAGATTGTGATTTTTTTTTTTTTTTTTTTATTTATATATGGCAGATCAGTGCTTCACAGTGATTCATGTGTGTTGCATGCATGCCCCACCCTGTGACCACAACAGGCTTTTGTGGCGTTATTGTAGTTTATAGCTTGGATGTACATGCGGGATGTTGTCATGAAAAATAAAACAGATTTTTACAGATTTACCGCAAACCTTTATTTACTTGCAGGGGTGGACTGAGAAAAATAATCCTGTTAACTTGCTTTAAAGTGACTAGTATGAAAGCAAAATATTAAACCCAACATATAGTAGCACACGCATTTAGAAAACGACTGTGTGAGAATTTAAATAAATTATTCTATAACATTGTGCAACACATTACTGCAGCACTCTACTGTTACAGTCACACCTCAGAAATATGAAAGCATACTTATTTTTTTAGCTTTATTTAGCTAGTTGGGCTAGGCCACTCAGTACCAGCTTTCTCAGCACTGCTCTTGCCATCTTTGCATTCACTAGCAGCCAATTAAGAATAAAGGTTTATTTTTGAAAACTGTTTTACATCAGATTGTAAATCTGTCTGCATCGCCTGTCTGCATTTTCTCTGCATTGTCTAGTCTGTCTGCATTTTCTCTGCATTGTCTAGTCTGCCTGCTTCCACAAACACAGGAACTTGATAATCAGAACTTGCGGCCTGAACAAATCCGTGTCTAAGCGGTAGCATCATAGAACAACCTGGAAAATTCCCAAACTTCCAAACAGCCAGTCCACCACTGTTTACTTGTGTTGTCAACATGGACAAACTTAAAAGGCCAGAGTTGCTTCACTGGTAATGGAATATCTTTTGTCTTCATGATTTTTGGCTTTTTACAGGCACATTACTGATATGTTTGTATTTCAATGTGCAAATTATGCTGAAATTTTGAAAAAATCTGGGTATTACTGCCAGTTCTGTAATGAAACAGCATTGCTGGATATGAAATAAATATTCATTCCTGACTGCCACTGTTGATGTAAATTGCTAATGAAAACAATGCAACAACACAGGTCAAACATTACCAAATCGTATACTAATGAACAAACCTGAGATCTCGGTGGACTTGGTTAAATAATGAGGACTGACCTCAAGCCACAGTCTCAACTGGTGAAGCAGTCAGCCAGACCACATGGTCACTTTTGACATGGAGAATGCTGAGTTGAAACTGAGCTTCTCAAAGGTCAGAGTTCTTTGTGCTCTTTTGTTAACTGTTGTGTGTGTGTTTTGATCATCATCCAGTCAGGTCTGATAAACAAACTGCGGTCTTTGGTTTTGTCAATGGATTAATTGAAAATTTGTCTTATTGTAGAGTTTTAAGTAGGGATAGGTAATATTCTTCATGGTAATACTGGTATAACTTTTAAAGATTTTAATATTTTTACTACATTTTCAATATTGTGATGTAAACATAAGTTATTAGTACTTGACCCACAATAAGAAACAATAATTTGACATTACATTTAGTTTGTAAAGGTGAAGCTGTGTCAGTAAAATAAAAGTAATTCAGCTGCACAAGGTCATGCTCCAAAAAGTTAGTCCCTGCTGTTATTTGTTAAAGTGACTACACAATGCAGAGATGGATATATAAGCTTCTCCAAACAGCTTGTTCTATGCATCTGTGGTGTCATGCATCAAAATAAAAAAAATTCTCCACATCCATCATGTTTTCCATAAGCTGACTACATGCGCTTTCTGTTTTTGAAAGTGTAGTGCATTATAATCTTGTACATAAAAGCTTGCAATTGAAAATTGCTTTTAAAAGTCTTCTGGGAAAAAAAAAAGTGGTGTCTGTAATAAAATGTCTCCTCTATAATGAAACTCCTCCAGACAGATATAAATTAACAGCCTCACTGAGGCTCTTTCAAGTTCCTTTTCTTGTGTTTCATGTCACAAATGGCAAAATGATCAAATGGTAGTTTTCTGTAAATAAATTCAAAATGCACCATAACATTTGGAATACACAATATAGCAGCTGTACCTATCATTATAATCTAATTAGGAAGTATAAGAATAAAAAATTCTTGCACTTTAATCAGAAATTTGTATTTAAACACTAGTTACGTCAAAATGCTTCAATACATTAACCACTTACAAGAAAATGCCACCCTGAATCACGTTAAATACATTGCAGTTTTTATCTCTTTAGCATTTGTGCTAGAAATCTGTTTCTGGTGGTGTATTCGTTGCTTCTGGGAGCAGTGAAAGTTTCACAGTTGAGTGTGCTGTATGGTGCGGGTGGGCCAAGTTATGACTAGTTATTGCTAGTTTGTGAGCTTGTGATCTAAGATGATGAGCATGATGCCATTGATTGAAGTTGGAGGTATTATTTGAGGCAGAGTGTACAGTTGACATGAGAGAGCTGAAGAGACTAAAGGATTAATGTGCTTCTACATCATTCTCTTTCCCACTGCCACTTCCTGCAGTAGGTAGTGGCATGGCTTTGTGGGTAATGTAGGAACCATTTGAAACCAGACTGAAAAATAGAATTAGAATGTGTACTAAGACTACTAATGCTTGCAGATGACGTGCTCTGAAATAATACTCAAACCACAATGTTAACAATATGTAAAGGAAGCTATTGTATTTTACCTCTATTATAAAGGAGTGGATGGCATATTTTTCCATTGAAGTTTAAAAATACGTTAAATGATCTTTATTTAATGAACTGTTTCTCATTAGTGGATTTAGCAGTATTTCGGGAAAAGAAAAATAAATTTTGGCAAGCTGAAACTCATGCACTTCTGACTGGTGTTAATTTCTATACAGAATAACAGTCTTACTCCGTGTTGAGCTGAACCTGAATAAGTACACCGAGTTTTAGTTTCTTTGATGGTTTTCAGGATGACTGCTGCTTCTGTTGTATAGTTTGTTTCAGAACAGCTAGCTTGTAACTGAATGTTACTGCAAATCATGGATACAAACTATACATAATTTTAGATCTACAGTTAAATTATGGTGGCAGAACTGACTGTAGGGGGGGGAATGGTTGGGT